>JAYJMH010014354.1:0-21905 GCA_036873815.1 Phacellophora camtschatica
AGATCATTGTCGTGGCGTTGTAATGTATGAAGTGCAGGGGCTGGTGGGCAAGGGTGATCAAGAATGGCAACTGGTTTCACACATATTGCGTTAGCAATGGTGTCATCATTCAACTTTGCATCTGACGATGAATAGCAGCGTCTGGAAAGAGCATCAGCATTTCCATTTTGAGAACCCGAACGATGAATAATTTCAAAGTTATATTGTTGAAGCTGCAATGACCATCGAGCTAATCTACCGGAGGGGTCTTTAACTTTCATGAGCCATGACAAACTTCCATGATCTGTGTGGACGTAAAATTTCTTTCTGGAAAGATAAGGTTGGTAGCGTTTAATACCGTCAACAACTGCAAGAGCCTCCCTTTCAGTTGTACTGTAACGAGTCTCTTGAACGCTTAATTCTCTACCACCGTAAGCAATAACACGCTCATGTCCGTCGATTTTCTGACCTAAAACGTATCCCAATGCAAATTGACTGGCATCAGTGTAAAGATGAAAAGGCTGGCTAAAGTCAGGATATACCAGAATTGGAGGTGAACATAACCGAAGTTTGAGTTCTTCAAATGAATTCTGACAGGCACTATTCCAAACAAATTCCACGTTCTTACGTGTCAAATGATTTAATGGCGATGCAATTTTCGCGAAACCCTCAACAAAACGACGATAATAGTTGCATAGGCCTAAAAAACTCCTGATTTGTTTCACCGAGGTGGGTATTGGAAATGACTTTACAGCTTCTAATTTCTGTTGATCTGGGAGCACCCCTTCAGATGAAACAACATACCCAAGATAGTTAACAGACGAACATACGAAGTTACACTTGGACGGTTTCAATTTTAAATTAGCCTGACGGAGGCGATCAAATACCATAGCAAGACGAGACAAATGTTCTTCAAAGGTGGAAGCGAAAATAATAATATCGTCAATGTAGAGTAGACAAGTCTTCCATTCTAAACCATGAAGTACACGTGACATCAATCTCTGAAAATTTGGAGGGGCATTGGTCAGACCGAAACTCATAACACGGTACTCGTATAAACCTGCATGTGTGGTAAAGGCAGTTTTATCAATCGAATTTGGATGCATCATAACTTGATGATACCCTGACTGAAGATCAAGCGTGGAGAAATACCGAGAACCATTAAGAGTGTCAAGTGCATCATCAATCCTTGGTAAGGGAAAACTGTCCTTACGAGTTACGGCATTAAGTTTGCGATAGTCAATGCAAAATCTTGTGGTTCCATCTTTCTTTTTAACAAGTACAACAGGTGAGCTCCAAGGGCTCGAAGAAACTTGAATTACGTCCTGCTGTAGCATATTATCAATATGTTGCTCAATTTCTACACGTTGCTGTTGAGATACTCTATATGGGGACTGTTTAATTGGCCTAGAATCTCCCGTGTTTATTTCATGTTTGATTTTATCAGTACGACCTAAATCCAGACTGGAAGCAGCGAAAATGTCTGAGTAACTTTCGAGAAGTTTTTTTAATTGGCTGTTTTGAGCATCAGATAAAGTTGGGTTAGACATGTATGCAAAACCTAATTTCGAGGCACTGTCAATAATGGCATGATTTTCAGAAGTAGAAGACTGGAAAGAACGTGCATCGACAGAATCTGATTGCAATGGCATGATTGTGGCAGAATCAGAATTGATTTCTACAAAATTACCAATAGATGTACCTTTATGAAGCAACACTGGTGTGTCTGATGGATTTAACAAACGGAATGAAACGTAACCTTCTTTATTTGGTATGGACAAGGAAGTAGCAGAAAGCAAATGGTAACGGTCTGCCAATTTTTCGTTTGCATCTATCAATCCTACCACTGGTTCAAAAAGAGGAAAGTTTGGAAGAAAAGCTGGAATGACAACTTCACTTTGACTTTCGATCATATAAGTATGTGCAGCTCTAACTTCGGATTGAAATGGCAATTGATTGTCCACTACAAACGGCACAGTGTTCTTAGTGGCAAATGTGACAGTATGACCTCTAACGTCAATGACAGCACTGAAAACATGGAGAAAATCCCTTTCAAGAACAACTTGACATGCAAGATTTGGAACAACAGAGGCGTTACATGTGTATTCATCATTTCCAATTTCAATAGGAAAGGTTACAAATCCAGTAATTGGAACAATGTTTCCGTCAGCCGTTTTGACATTTTCAATTCGTTTGTTAGTTTTCAATTCAAAGGTGGAGCGCAAGATATCAACATAAAAGTTTTTGCTTACAACGGCTACAGCAGCTCCTGTGTCCACAAGTAATTTGAAAGGTTGTTTCAAAATGGTTCCCCAAATTGAAACATTTGAAAATTGGGGTAAATTGTTGTTATTTTCTGATCCGAGACAAGGGACGTCATTATGCTGACTGAATAAAATTACTCTCCGAAATTCTTACAGTTTCAACTTCAGGCAAGTTTTGCAACTTGATAGATTCATTTTGATTTAATGGGAGGGTCTGCGACTTGTTGCCTTCCTTAAGCCAATCGTCAACTTCTTGATACTTTTTGGTTTCTACAGATAGAATACCTTGGTCTTTGTGAAATGGTTGGGCCTTCAGTTTCCCCATCGTGAAGGCCCGCCCCCGTTTAAATGTCCTGATCCAAAATTTTTGGTCTGAAAATATGGGGCTTGCGGCTGTAGCGGCTGAAATTGTGGTTGTGGCGGTCGCGGCTGTGGCTGAGAAAAATTACGTGGGCGTGGCTGCGGCTGAAAAAAATTGGAGGCATGTTCCTGACAATAGCGAGCTACATGACCAACTCTTGCACAACGGTTACAAATGGGCTGGCCGTCGGTGGTCCGTAAATTTCTTCCACGAGCATCTTGGCTTCCCCCGGGTCTGAAATTTCCACCATTCCTTTGGGGCTGAGTGGTAGCCTGGAATGACTGTAGGGCCGCTATGACATCATTTTTAAAATCCCGAAGCTCCACGGAGGGAGACGGGGCCTGGGGCTGTGGATCCTGGGCGTAAGACAGGGGCTGAAATTGACCTGAAATAGCTTGAACTGGCTGAAATGCCTGAATTGATTCTTTTTTTTGAGAAGCAAGAGATATCAATAATTGTACTTGTCCCTCCAAGTCTTTGATCCGTTGAGTTTGAGCAAGATTTGAATCCGGAGCTGACAAGTTTATTAAACTGGTAGCCTTGGAAACGGCATCCCTGAGGCGGGCGAGGTTTTCTGCCTCTGAAAAATTTTTGGGTTGATTTAAAATAACGTGATTCTTTATTTCAGATGAAAGGCCGTTTATAAAAATGTGCATCATGTCCATGTTTGACAATCCCAGACGTTGACATTTCTTAATTATGTCTTCCGTGTAAACAGACAGAGGTTCCGAAGGGCCTTGTTTACGAGAGTACAGCTCTTGCCGTAAAAAAAATTCAATATTCTTATTTCCGAAACGTGTCTTTAGATTAACCCTGTGTTATTATTTGGTACCCCATACAAAAACAAAAAAAATATTTCATACCCCATCGGCAAAAAAGATTTTTTGGAACTCTGAAATTCTACATGCAGGTATGTAATTGCCAATTGTGTGCGGTGTTATTAGATGAATTTGTAAGGAAACATGACACATTCTATTAAAAACTAACACAGATTAAATGCAAAATTTTGTAAATGTACAGTCGACTCTCGCTATCTCGAACCCTCAAGGGAAACAAAAATTTGTTCGAGTTATCGGGAGTTCGAGTTATCGAGAGACGATTCAGTGCAGAAAGGTCGCACGGGGCATAGGAAATTGTTCGAGTTATCGAGAGTTCGAGTTAAGCGAGTTCGAGTTATCAAGAGTCGACTGTATTCGACTATCTGGCTAGGCCTAAGTTTATATGTCTGCAGCGTAGTGTTAATAAAAACACGAAAAAAGAAATTCCACGCAGTTACTTCATCGTAAAGATACTGAAATCAGCACAGTAGTTTATTTTATTTTTGTTTAAAAGCAGGAAATTCAAAACCATGATTTTAATTGGCAGTGTTTGCTTTTATTGAAATAGGCATTATTAAAACACTGTTTTTCAATTTTAGCGAAACCAACCGTCGTCTTAGTGATAGCAATGATGAACTACGAAATGCTTTAGGGGTAAGATTTCATTTGTTTTCATTTTAATCTTTTACAATGTGATCGGTTTTAAATATTTAGAGAAAACAAACATACTGTATAAAGAACAGGAATTGTGTATCACGTTTGCGCAATTGTTATTTTGCTTCATTGGATATCGTTTGCAGGCTCACTATTTAAAATTGCCTCACTACAAGCATTGTACTGCATCGTACTACAATGTACAACTATTGTGTTCTGCATTATACTACAATCGTCAAAATCATTTTACTACACTCTTTTGCTAGCGGATTGTTTCTGCAGTTTTCACAATTTTTGTGTTCAAGGTGATTTGTGTTTTAATGTAATTTATTTGAATATTTATTTTTACTGCAAGAATAAAACTTACGAACCTGCTTGCAATATCTGAAATGATTCTTTTGTGTTTTCAGCTTTTATCTGACGAAGTCAAGAAAAAGGTAAAAGTTTAAAAAGAATTAATTTTTGTACACGATACTCTAATAATAACAAAACCTTATCAGACCATATATTGCATATTACGATTCTAGCAATAAACTCAGTATCACTCTTTTCTTCCTCCACAATAGAAAATCTGTCTTTAACTTTATTTTCTACTTAACCAGAATCTCCGTTGCTTTCTGCAAGCAAAACACTATTTGCTGTCTTCAGTAAATGCCAACAATTTTAAAAATTAGACTGTCTAGTTTCTTATACACGAGAAAAACATACAGTAAAAACCCGCATATAAGAAACCAGATTTTTCCTCTAGGGTATTGTTTCGTAAACAATAGGCTTTGTTTTATCTATTGTTCTCTTTGAAAAATCAGCCTGGAGGTTCTTAAAAGTGTGTTTCTTATATGCGGGTTTTTACTGTATTACACGGTATATTCCCTCAGCCTGGCAGTAGATACTATCATGGTGGAGATAAGCACACCACCGTTAGATTAACAATGTAAAATTTCAGCCTGAAAGTTGTTACATTTGTAGCCGCAGTACCAATATTTGAGGCCCCGGGGCAAAACCTGTATTACTTCAAATCTTTCAAACTGCTGGACCGGGATGAATGCGGTAATTACTATGTAGTTGTCTAGTTGAAAATATTCCAAAAAAGAAAGGTGTCTTTGTATATCTATTTGCTCTTGGACTAAGGACATATATAACAAATGTAGATTGAGGATAAACAGAGGCAACTTTTGTAACAATTTCAAAGAGTAACTCTCTGATCCTGAAAATGTAAACATCTCCTCTGCAACTGTGCATGGCTTCACTTGTTTACATTTTCCAGTTGAACTGGTTTCTCATTGTTTTCAACGGACAATTCCTTTTAAATCGGTGTGTCAATTTCACTGTTGTTACAAAATTTGCCTCTGTTGCGAGGATATGGTTTTTGCTGACAGGCGGCTGTTTCTTATACCAAAACGTAAACTTGAAACGAGTTCGGTTTTTGCAAGATAAGAAACTTTCCGTGTTTATTTGTCTGTGTATTTTGTATTTGGTTTACTAAACGTTTCCTTATGTTTTCATGATAGAGACCTTCCCGAGCATCATCCCGAGCAAATTCCCGAACACCGTCACGAGCATCATCTCGCGAGTCTTCCCACACATCACATAGTGATTACATGTCGTCGACAAGCAGATCGAATTCACGAACCAGTTCAAGAAATTCAAAATCTCCTAGGGTTACAAGCACGAGTTCTCAAAGCAACAAAGGAAGAAAAAGACGTCCAAGAACGGTATGCATTCATTCCGCTCTGTTGTTTTGTTTCTTTCTCACAGCATTTGGCAATATTTACAGAATTTCACAACAAATATATGTCTTGTAAATTGTCTTAACTGTTTTGTAAGCTGTATTTTGAGTTATGTTGAGACGAGAAGTTTGATTAAAGGCAATTATAACAGTGACTTGCTTTGTATACGGTTATATTATAATCTTATTTGAGGCAAATATGCCATATTGTTTGTGGAGAATACCAGTAAAGTTTTGTTTTATATAATTTTTAATGCCATATTCTATTCTCAAAAACATATTTAAATGCCATATTCTATAAATGCAAAAACTAAAACTTAAAAATTGTAAATGTGAAAACTAAAAATAAATCTTAAGAATTTCTTTACACACAAATTACCTCTCGGTCGAACCACAACACAAAAATACTCCTGCCAGATTTTTCTATCCTTCATTACGCTTTGGATCTCAGTTATTATCACCAATCCCATGTCACCCAATAATGTGTCAATATAATACCACATTCACACTGACACAGTAAATCTAGATTTGTCAAATCCAGATTAAATTCCAACCAATCAAATGCATTCGAATTCACGAATTAACCAATTAGAATGCATTATTTGATAATCAAGATTAGTTTAACCTGGATTTATTTTCAGTATGAATGCAGTATAACTGTCACTCTCCTGCCTCTTTTTAATCTTCTGTGACCGAATTCAAACCACGGAATGTAGGACAAGTAAAATGAAAAACAAAAACAGAAATGGGAACAAATATAAATTTACTTTTCCTAAAGCCCGTGGACAAACACAATGCCGCAAGAGGCGGAGTATCTTCGATAACCAATCTTGCTTGTAATTGGAGAGAGATCCCCATTGAGATTGCAACATGTTTTATAACGTTAAAACACGTTGCTTAAAAATGTATTTCTCTAAATATCTCTCATTTAAGAAATTTAAAAACCTAAAATAAATTTTCATAAAACGTTTTTAAGAAAGTAAATAATGCATTTTTTTAATAGTTCAAATGTAGATTTTATAATGATAAAAATTAACGAGCATAAATTATATAAATAGACAAAACACTATTAAATTTTAAAATCTTTAAACTTTAGCTCTCAGACAAAGATGAACGTAGCAATGAAGTAAAATGTGAATGCGGGACTGAACTAAAGAAAAATGTTGTTAAATGCTCGAATTGCGGAAAACTGCAAAATATTGTAATCGAAGATACGGTAGAGCCGATCATTGTGCATGATGATAATAGTGAACCTTGGCTGGATCCAGGATTGTTTTCAGACGAGGTTTGCACATGTGAAGAGGAGAATCAAGAACTTTGTGAAAACTGTAAAAAGCTGAGGGAGAATTCTTCTCTTAGATTCAAAGATATATCAATCCAAGCTGATCTAATTCCTGATTATTCTGAGATTAACGAAATCGAAACTTCGATGCACGTATGCGAAGGCGAAAATTGTATTTGCTGCGAAGGAGAAGAAGGAAGGCCTTTAGATAAATCTGTCCAAGTTAGCGACGTACTTTTAGATATTAGTCGAGAGAAACAGGATGACTTAAATCCGGAGGATCTTATAAATCCAGATTCGGAAATCGATCTTCACACGGAAGTGAACTTTGACGATAATTGTCCAGATTGCAATGATCCAATTGACGATTCTGGAACGCTGATTAATCGTTGTAAATGTAAAGATAATCTAAAACAATCCTTGCCACCAGAGCAACAACATATTGACAAAAAAGATACAAACGATTTGCAAAGAGCTGGTCTGCCTGAATCTGATTTGAAATCCAGCTTCCCGGATTATTCGGATGTCTCTAGCAATTACACTGATCGTGAAACGGATTTTCAGACCCAGTTTATGAATGCTCCACCCGCGGATGGTACGGACGGTACAGATAGTTTAGCAAATGCTGCATTGATGCGGCAAGGAAATCATTCCACTACTGTGGTAATTTAAACCTTAATCTAAATTATAAACCAAATAAAAAAATTAATTTTTAAACTTACTAAATGGCAAAAATAATGTCCCCACGTTTTCAAAGCTCCTGAGTTTTGAAACAGAGATGAATTTTGTAACATTAATGAAATTGACACACTAGTTTCAAAGCTATTATCTCTCAAGAACAAAACAAAACTCTCTCAACTGAAAAACGAAAACAAACAATGTTGTGGAGGAGGTGTTTTCATTTTCCAGTTGAGAGAGTTTTGCTTTGTTCTCGAGGGATAATCGCTTTTATACCAGTGTGTCAATTTCACTATCGTTACAAATTTCGCCTTTGTTGTATTTTGATCTTGAAGTTTTGATAATTCTTTTTTATTCCTTGAATTTGATACAAGAGGCATCAATTTATAGTTTTGATACCTTGTTTGTCAAAATTAACACAATAATCACCGAATTATACTCAATGAAACCAAAAATAGAGGGTTTCTGCTCTGGAAATCTGCTGAAAATATTACATTACGGTTTTGAGAAAGCTATTAACGTTGGCTTTTCTTGATCGTGGTATAGCTCAGTGATTATTATGTAAATTTTATCAAACGAGGTATCAAAATTTAAGTTCAAGTCTCTTGTATCAACGTCAAACAATAACAAAATTGGCAAGGCTGCAACTTTTTGAAAGTAGCTGTTTTGAAAACGTGGGGATGCCTTTTTGGATACCCAGTATAAATTGTATAAATTATGAGCTTAAATTATCAAATATATACATTATATACATTATTGATAAACCAAAAATGAATCTCAATCTTAACAATGGTTAACAGAGCAATAATCCTTGCTTTAAAATAATTTGTGTACAATTATGTTATCATGTCAATACAAAATCATTCTTCGTCAACACAAAATATAAAATTTCATTTTATTTTGGACCTCGAAATAGACTAGACTCGAAATGGGCTTATTTTATTTATCGATTTTTCGAGATAAATCTGCCATGATGGAAATTTGTCCAATTTTGGTTATATTGAATTTTTGATTCTTGAATTAGATTCTGCAAGCAAAGTTTAGTATGAAAACCAATGTTGACATTTCTACATAATGTTTTGTCAAAGTTACTGCAATACAATGATTTCAAGTTTATGAGAGATCTGACCGCAAAATGTTTGTTAGGTCGAGATTTTGTCCTAACATCATTTTCACGTTCAAAGCTCTTACAAATTGCAAATCTTAACAACGCTATAATTTTGATAAAAATGCAGGTAGAAATGCAGAAACTGATTTTTAGACTAAACTTTGTACACAGAATCTAAATCAAGAATCAAAAATGCAAAAATATAAAAATGCAAATTCTCAAAATTTTGATAAATTTCTATAATGGCAGATTTATCTCGAAAAGGTAGATTGACATTGAGTCCATCATAAACCTAACCAAAATTCGTCTTGGATTCAAACGTTAAAATTCACTTGGATTTAATTAACCTTTCCGATTGCAAAATCATCTAACAGAGAATCATAAACTTTAATCGAGTTGGACTCAACTGATACCGTTGCGGCAGTTGCAGCAGTAGTAATGGATATCGACATTGTAAAAGCATTATTAGTGGAAGAATGTTTTCGCTAAATTTTTAAATTTCAAAGTAATTTTTAAATTTTTAACAAGGCAACTTTATGCCTCCATATTGCAGTAAAAACTCGCATTTGAGAGCCTACATTATAAAATTTAACCTGTCAAGGCTCTTCAATTTAAAGCACTTCTCCTTGACAGAGGGTGGTAAATTTAAATTACATAATTTTACTTTATTAATTTTAATTCATTACACGATACATTTAAATTTTAAAATTTTAATTAAAATGTTTAAATTTAGATGTGTTTAAAATAAATAATCTCGCGTTCGAAGTGTTTGAAATGAAAAAACTCATGCTCGTAGTGATCAACGCTTACTGTCATGTATTTCATACCTATAGTTATGCTAAACTAAACTATTTTATTAAATGTATTTTTTAAAGCTTCAGTGTAATTTAAATTTGCTTTAAAATTGTTGTTTAAAATTTGGATTAATTTTTAGGATGAAAGTGCTACTGATTCAACTTCTGGAATAAATTCTTCTTACTCTGTAATTCAAAATATTGATGAGGAGGTAAATGATAAACCTTTTTTAATTTATCTTAAATATATATATTATATTTCATTTCAGTATATTACATATTGTATATATATATTAGAATTAAAAAATCATAAATACATACACACATTCATCTGTTTCTGTATGAGTTTGAAATAAAAGCAAATAATAATAATAAGTATTTATTTGATTTCCATTGATTAATACAAAACAAAAATAAAGTTTTCGTAACTTTTGGATAATGCTTTTTACTTCCTGTAGCACTGATGCTCCTGTAAAATGCTTTTTGGCAATAATAATGCCACTTTTGGCAAGGAAAAGCACTTTTCCAGATGAATAGTACTCTTATTTTCGAATTGTATTTCTGAATGACGGGTTTCATTTTACATTATTTTTTTGGAATTTTGATAAAATCTGGGAATCCATTTTAAGTGTAATTTCTAATTTATCAAATTTTTAAGAAAACAAACAAACAAACTACGGAAAAAACAAACTACTTATTTATTTTCTCGTGTCGTTCTACTTCTGCCATGACAATATGTTATATGGCATACATATTGGGACGAATAGTGTGTGGTAAGCAGTCTTTTTTCATTCCTGTGAGTGCTAGAAGGTATTGGCGGTAAAAACCTCCTGTGAAATTTTTCAATATAAAATATACAGGCTTAAAACACAAATTCTGACTAAAACTGGAGATCAGGATAAAGTTAATACCAAATTTGATAAAATTGCCTGGGACAAGTAATGCCGAATAAATGATCTGCTATTGTAGTGTTTTCGTAAAGAAAGTCTCATTTTTAAAAACTTTTCTTGAAAGTATCGTGTTACTTCGTAACGATTTGTTAATATTAAAGAATTTATTTATTTATTCTTCCATCATAGCTAAACATGTTCGCTCGACGAGAGTCTGACGAAGAAATCGACGAGGATGACATGACAATTGGCGAATTACAACGAATAAAAGAAATGATTTCATCAGACTCGGACCTTGAAAGTGACCTTGACTTGACATACGATAAGAAGCATTTACCGAAAGCCGATACAACGACCGATCAAAACTCGGTAAGTTTGTCGGTCATAATTTGTTATAAATAATTGTAGTTTTTATATTGTAGTACTCTAAGGCCCGAAAAAAAAGGGGAAGGGGGGACTCACCGCAGCTTATTTTGACCCCTTCCATTTATTTATTTTTTTTTACAAATATTTGAAAAGTTTTAACGTGATTTTAACGTAAGTAGTTGAAAAGAAATATTTGAAAAGTTTTAAAGTATTTTAACGTAAGTAGTTAATTGCAAAAATTGCAATACAAAACGCTGTTGTGTTTTTATTAGTTTGTATTGCTGTTTGTAACTTAACTTTTTCCACTTGTTTATTTGACACTGTAGGCACTATACTTGTTTGTAAAGTAGTGCATATTGGCCTTATATTATCAGTGTGCGTGATAATAACGTAATCGTTGACGTTTTCTTTTCAGAATAAGAACGCCGATCTCGGCAATCCGGAGAGAATGTACAAACTGGTTCTAGCTGGAGATGCAGCAGTCGGAAAATCAAGTTTTATTTTGAGATTATGCAGAAATAAATTTTATCCATCATTAAATTCTACTTTAGGTGAGAAAATGTTGTTTTTATTTTATTTTCAATTTTATCATCATTTTGAGAAAGAATTATTATGAAATACGAATTCATTGCTTCAAAGATATACAGTGAAATCACGGGCTTTAGGAAAAGTCAAATTTTCATTTTATTCCCACTTCGGTTTCTCTCTTTCCACCTGTCTTACATTCCGTGTTGTTATTTTTGTCACAGGTCCCCTCGTTCCCCTGTGACTGCACAAGTCAAAACACGGAATGTAGGACAGGTAGAGCAAGAAAAAATGAAAAAGTAATCAAATTGATCTTTACTTTTCCTGAAGCTCGTGGTGAAGCCTCCATTTAACGGACACCTGTGATTATTTGGATCCCTTAGAATCATCACAAAAGTTTGAGTCACGTCTCTAAATCTAAGTTAATCATTCGGGAATCTTTCTGCGTTACTTTTATGGCCTAGTAACAAACAGAATTTGCGGATGGTTCACTCAGTATATATATAATTGCATACAATTTTGTATCATTTTTTTGGTTTATTTTAGGCGTAGATTTTCAAATGAAAACTATGGTTGTTGATGGTCACACGATTGCTTTACAGTTATGGGATACTGCAGGACAAGAGAGGTAAATTTTCTTTTTTGCTCTAAAAAGAGGTAGAGCAGCATCCTACTTCATCCTATGCAATATTAGTTTCTCATGTTAACAGTTAACACAAGATTTTCAGATATAACATTTTTGATACCAGAAAGGGCAGAGAAGCGAGACAAGATTCTCGAGGGATACAATTTCAAAGTTACTGAAGATGCATTGTGTTTTTCTTTTATATCAGTACATTTGTATTTGTTTTAAGAAAACTTGTTTTTGTTATATTTTATCCCAATCTTAGTTTTTATTTCTATGAAAAAAAACCGATAAGATGGCTGCTACCTATTCTGCAAATTTAGATCATAAATGTGCCCTAAAAAGTCCCCCAAACATTGAACTAAAATCTAAACTTTTTGATGCCTTCAAAGCAATTTTTGTGCAGGCAATTTACCTTCAGATAATTTAAAGAATTTCGAACCATTTTCACTTTATATACTTATTACTTTCAGGTTTCGAAGTATTGCAAAATCCTATTTTCGACGTGTCGATGGGGTTCTACTTTTATATGACGTCACAAGCGAAACATCTTTTATACATGTGCGAGACTGGATGCAAACTATACACGTACGTTCCTGAATAAAATTATGTTTTGAAGGGCTTTACGGGCGATCTACCTGTTCTAAGTTCCGTGTTTTGATTTTTCCAGTCACAGGGGAACAAGGGAATTTCCCTGGGACAAAAAATAAAAACACGGAATGTAAGACAGGTGGAATGAGAAAAATCAAAGTGGGAATTGATTTGACAAGAAGAGAGGCTTGAAATTTCACTTGGGCTAACTGGACTGAGCTCAGGATAAAAATATCCTGTTATCGACCCCTTAAATAAAAATTTTTACTTTTTATCTTTGAAAACACATTGTTTTAAAAGTGTGTTAGTGGTGAATTAACTTCATTATTTTTTACAGGAGGGATCAAGCAAGCCAGTTCCGATAATGTTATGTGGAAATAAAGTCGATTTACGGAAAACTGCAGCATCAAAAGAAATTAGTTTTGTATCAACTGAACAAGGAAAACGCCTTGCCGAGGTATGAGAACAATTATTTCTGAATAATTAATTGTCTTATTAACCCTTTCATCCCAGGAAAGGCCAATGCTAGTTAACGCAAAATGTCATATTTTTAAGAGGGAAGTGTTATAGTTTTAGATGTTTCATCGATCGTTTATTTTTTATCAGGTAAGTTTTTAAGTGCTTTCTACAAAATAACCTTTTGTAGAATTACCTGTTCATAATGTTTAACACGTGTCTTTATTTTTAATATTTGACCTTGGAATGATCACTCGGACCAATTGTATTCATTTATAAAATTGTAAGATGCCAGAAAGTCACATAAAACAAGCATGCAGTTAGTGCGAAAATCAAAAATTCGTTGGAAAATGCAGAGAACATTGATAAAAGCACCATTTTGGAGTAAGAAGAAGACTTTTTTTACTTGGAATAAAGAATAGGAATTATTTTGCAGGAAATTGATGCATTTTTTATCGAAACGAGTGCACGACAAAACGACAACATCACTGCAGCTGTTTTGAATCTTGCAAGGTAAGAGCAGATGCTTTTTAATCATTTGTTTTATTATTTTTTTAGATTTTTAAATGTTTTATTATTTTTCTTACAAATTAAAATCAAAGTTTTGACAAAATAAAATAAAGAATTAAAGGAAATTAAAATTGTTTCCGTATTCGAAGTTCATAAGAGGCGCTATTTCATGCATCACAGCAGTCCGAGGCGTCTAAATTTAAAACTGCAAAGAAAATAGGTCCCCTAACCTATCAGGTTACAGGCCCACTTCCTTGTTAATCCGACCTTGAGTAAAACTTCATAAAATTGTCCCAGATATGCTGAACGAAATGCACGTTGTTATCTTTTTATAGGCATCTTCAATCGATTGAAGATCAAGAAATTAAAAATGGTGGAGTTAAACTTGGTGAAAACTCAAAGAAAAAACCAGGCTGCTGTTCGTAAATGATGAATTGATCTTTGAATTGATCTTCGAATTGATCTTTGAAACAAAGATTATCACGAGTGTGATCTGGTGTGCGTCTTTCCATTCAAATTTCGACCAAGAAGAAGATTGGAAGAAGAGCCAAAGAAAACATAAAGAAAATATTCGTAAGTTGAAAGTTGAATGATGTTATGATCTAAAGATAATCCAGGGTGTCAGGATCGTTGTAAATTAAATCTTTTTGCTTGAATTTATTTGTAAGGAACTTGGAAAGCAAAGATGCTAAAGAAGAGCTTGAGAGATACTCATAAGTTGAGTTACAATTATTATACCAAATGATAAAACCGGATTGGCTTGTTCTATGTTACAAACGAACCAGGGCGCATTATGAGAAAAGAAGATTTGCTAACCCATCTCTTGGTCTGTCTTGATATGTAGACCTGCTTCTGAGGCAGGGTGCATAACGCATCTTTAGCCCCATTTACACTACAGATGCTTTTGGCCCGGCACGAATTTGGTACCCGCTCCAAAAAAAATGGTTCTGCATAGCTTTTAAACTACAAGTTTTATCCGAGTCGAGCTGTTATTTGTAGTACGCGTACCATTTTACTCCGGAACTACGGCTACCAGTTTTGCATCCGTGCGTGCCAAAAGTTTTGCAGCATAAATGAGCCTTTTGATTCGTTTTTAAACAAGGTAAACTGAAAGACTGAGCGGCAAATCTTCTTTTCATAATTCCTTTAGACCTATAATTTTCCTGCAAGATAAAAAAGCCCTTTTGGTTCAAATGACATTTACAGCACATTAAATCAACCAGCAAAACATTAATTGGTTTGATATGCATAGAAACACGAGGGCTGGATTGGTTTATTATTAGTTAACCGACAAAGAGCTGATGAAATAAAGAACCATTTTAGGTAAAGAACCACAGTTTATATATAGTTAGATATTACGAACTTTGTGTAATTTGTAAATTATTTTGTAAATTTTTAATAAAGATTTAAAATATTTTCTTTGCGCTCAGATGGTTGTTATAAGCCTGTTCAGACGCACTGGACAAAGAGCAACAAAATTTCAAAATTTATTAATGTCAGTAAATGATAGGTGTTTGACCTAAAGGGGGTACTTTAGTAGAGGGGTAATATACTTACCCTTACTGGTGCTGTTCTATATTAATTTCTTTGCAAACAAAACAACTTTTATAGAGAAATCACCACGCACCAATAGATTTGTTTACATTTTGAAAATAGCCAATCAGTTAACAGTGTTTAAGATTCAATTCAATTCAATTAAACTTTTTTCATACAAATACCGTCTGAAATACGTTACAAAAGCAGTATTTAATAATATGGAAAAAGACTCATAGTTAATTCAAATACAAAATTACACGGTACTGGCAAAAACCTTCTTTGTGTGAAATGTTGTGATGTTCAGCATGTTTTAACGAGGCTTTAATACAACATCAAATAATTTTGAGGGTAAAAATACAGGTCCAGCGGGTTTTTTTTTAACTTTTGGAAACTTTTTAACTCTGTGGAGCATTTTTCGAAATTTTTGGAATATAATGTAGCAAGATTTGTTATGAGTAATGGAGTTATATTTTGGGTATATAGTTCATTGAAAGAACGGTTGGCCTAGTCTTACTACATAACAATTTTCTAATGTGAGATTGGATTATTTTCAGTACTGTAATATCGAGGCTCAATGTTCGCATTTTTCGGACCACTAGACAAGTATTGATTTGAGAACGATGCGATGTTCGTTGTAGTAAATCTATGTTATGCGTTATAGACTGACTTTTGAGAATTCACGTGAAAACTGTTCTAAGTTGAACGTTGGACGTTGTGGAAGGTTAATACAAATTGTTCTTCTGTTAAATAAATTCGCTCCACAAGTTGCTCATGAGATCACTAGTGAAATCTTGGACCTAATTTTTGAAGCCTCGAATTTGATTTTCGAAGCCTCGAATTTGATTTTCGAAGCTTCGACTTAGATTTTCGAACTTTTTGAATCAAAGCCTTCGAATTCAACGTTCTGAAGAATGTGCTTTGTTATGCTTCATGATTGGACATTTTCTGAAGTCATAGCAACAAGATGAAATACTGGGTTGTGATTGGTGCCCGGGCAAACAGCAAATTTAGGTCCAAGATTTGACAAGTAATGTCACGAGTCCCTAGTGGACTGATTGAAGTGCTATCAGGCCTATAACAAAGAAACGGAGGGAAACATAGAGACTCATGTAGTAAATCTATTAATAGTTAATACCAAGATAAAATAAGAACAGTTATCTTATTCTATCTTGTTAATACCTGTAGCTGTTAACTTATACCAGTATATGTTTGTTATTTGCGTGCTAGTTACATTATTTATTTATTTTTAGTACAGCAAAAAACCCGCATAAAAGAACCTAAACATGTATGAATCTTCAGGCTGAAAGTTCGAATCAATTTAGGACAAATTAGCTCTAAAAGAATTAAAGTTGATGGGAGAATTTTTAAATGTTCATAGTTCTTATTTATTTAGTCAACCGGCCCTTCCTCTATTTCCCAGCTAAGTTTTTAGAGGGTGTTACTGTCAAATTAGAACCTTGGCCTGGTGCCCAAAAAGTTTTGTTCTTTCATGCGTGTCCCTACTGTATTGTTTGCACATGCACCCAGAACAATTTTGAAACAATTTACATCGAGGACTGTTAACCGAATCATGCTTGATAGCAACATTAATATGTTTACTTTGAAGCAGGGTTTTGTAAGTCTGCGTAAAAGTTTTGCAATTGCGGAAGGAGCTAGGTTCTGGTAAGTTAACAAGCCCCTACAAATGTTTTTTAAAGAAAAGCTAGCTTTAGTTTCAGCCAGGATTTGCTTTTATTTCTGGACTGATTTTAATAAACTTGCTACCTCCGCCATTCTCAGGAACATCTTTAAAGTGTGTTTCGTGTCAAGTGTTCAACGCTTGTATACTTCTTTTTGTACTTAACGTAAGTAATTTCTGAAATACCCAAAAAATTGACACAAACTAAGCCTGGTGTTTCTTAAAATGGTTGTTCTTATGAAAAATGTGTAGTTATCAGGTTCGGTTACCTTTCAACTTTTTCACGCCGGAAAGGCCATATGGCCTATTGTAAACAACGTAAAACGCCATATTTTCATGAGGTAACTGCAGACAGAATTTCGTATCGATTTCAGATATTCCAACAAGTGTTGAGGGTTAACTGTTAGTCGTCACTTTAGACATTGTAAGCCAGTTTTATTGCTCACGATACCTTGGAATTACACTGTTGTTATTTGCCTAGCAAAGTCGTATAAACACTGAGAGAGAACTGTAACTTTGTAAAAAGAAAAAAGATTAGTGTGATTATCTATGTTACTGCACAGTTTTAACTAAAAAAATAACCAGATTAAGAGAGAAGTCTGTAGCATGATAATTATTAAGGTTAAATGAATTATATATGTTACTACGTAACGTGTGAACGTAGGAAAAGCAAGATAAACTTTTTTAGATAACAGATTTTGCTCTTGGAAATTTTAGCAAACATGAATTTTACTGCACTGCAATTTGCATCTGTTTAGCATTCTCTTATCCCGGGGCACTACCCATTGTGGGTGGGTGAGGAGGTGCCGCCCAAATGGGTCGTAATTTGGACGAATTTTGTATAGAATCGAGCTGTGGTATTCCAGATTTTGGTATAGATTTGGGTACAAATTTTGATATTCTGATCTTGGTATTTTCATTTTGGTATTTAAGCCCAGTATTAAACATCTAAGCAACCATAAGCAGTTGAGTTCCAAAGGTATAGATTTCATACACAATTTCGTTGAATTTGGTATGTAATTGAGTCCGATCTTGGGCGTTAGGGCGGCACCTCCCTACCCTAAAATTATACTAAGTTTCCCCTGGGTCATTTATGCTTCAAGGCACTTTAATCCAGCTTTCATTGAGTAGAAATATAAATATGGCATGATGAACATGTTTTGTGTGATAGTTATGAGTTCAGGCCATGAGTTCAATAAAGCATTTTTTTCTAAAAATACAATTTTTACGAACATTTTTGGTACTTGTCTTGTTTGAAGACTATCAATTGAATATAATTTTTTTGATTACTGCAAAATGTTTTATCTGGAAATGATCATGGTCTTGGCCCACTGAGGATTGTAAATTTTCGAATCGTTTTTCTTCAGAAATTTAGATTTGACTCATTACCCCTTCACATGGCACAATATAAAATGACAGAAATTGAAGAATGACGGGGTAAACATGCTAACAGACACAAAAATGATTTATACTGCACATTGAGCAAAATTTATTTTAAATTTCTACCCCATGTTGAGATTATTTTAACGAGTGATTTTCATCGGAGTCTTGACACTCTTCAGGGAGTAATGACATGATTGATTAATATGATTGCAAAGCAACGTTTATTTTTCCTTTTAAAAAAACTTTTGATATAATTTGTATATGTGGGAGAAACTATTTAGAAGAAGTAATTGTAAATATTTTGATTTGATCAAGCACAAACTAGAGATGACATATATTGTTTTATTTTTTTTACACTTTAGCGTATTACATCATGATTACATTGATCAAGCGCCAAGTTCAAGCGCAGATATGAAGTCGGTAGCCAAAGGTGGCCACAAATGCTCCACGTTTGCAAAGCCACCATGGAGGGGATTTAGTTTTATTAATTTTATTTTCAGTGGACTTGTTTGCTGAAATCTACTAAGTAATCCCTGAGCTATATTTCTTAAAGCTTTCTTAAAGCCATAATGTTGTATTTTCACCAGACTGCAGCAGCAGAAATCCCATGTCTTTTGTTTTATTAAGTATATTATAACTCCTTCATCACTCAATAGATTTTTAGATACTTACATAGATTATTAGATATATATTATTAGATAAATTTCTGGCAAACAAGGAATCAAACTATAAATTGAAGCCTCGTCGATCAAATTCAAGAAAAGTAAAATTATCAAAACTAAATCTCCTCCACATTGACTTATGACATGAGTCTCTACATCCATCCTCCGCCTTACATCAGAGAGCGCAGGGAAACAAGGGATTCATGTAATAAGGCTAAGGAGAGGCCACCGGGCCAGAGGCAAGGCTGTAAGTCAGTTTGAAGTTGTAAGAAATTGACAAAAGCCCTACCCGGTAGCCCCAGTGTAACAACATACAGGGATCAGGTCCAGCCCACCCTTGCAGCTTTCCTTTCCTATGTCTAAAAGAAGAATTCCGGTTTTTTAACAGTGCAAAATGTTTCAGCAAAACAGTTCGGCAGCTATTTTCTTAATTGTTTCTGGAAGGTATGCTTTTCCTCCAAAGAGCCAAAGATCTTATTTTTTCCTGAATAAATTACGTCAAAAGGTCAAAAGGTAACTGGAAAACGCAAGATTAATTCTATATTTTCTGTTCTTTCCTGTTTTATTCTAAGAAGTTTTGCTTTTGTTGCTTTTACTGATGTGCAAGGTTTAGGCCAATTTTTATTCAATTTTAAAATCTCTCTTAATCTCCATTGAAGATATCGTCTTATCACTGATTAAATTGTAAATAATGTAACTGTAAACCGTTAGGACTGTATCCGGAAGAAAGGCTAAATGAAAGTACTGATAAAGTGCCTAAACACTTGTTTAGACGAACACCTAAAATTATACGTATCAACAATATGATATGACTTTGAAAATCTGTTTTAATGTTAATTCAATCCAATTTTAAACTCAAATAAATTATTGATTGAGTGTGGCTAGCTTGTTCCATTTTTAAAAAATCTAGTTTTGCTAGATTTTCTTTTGTTTTAAAACCTTTTCTGTTTCAAATTTAAATGCTTATTTTTCTTCAAACTAATTTTCTTCAAAACAGCCAATACTGATCTATTATGAAGCTTTTTGATTGCCTAAAATTCAATTAACGATCTCTACTTTCGTTTGTGTCTTTCTTTAACCTGAAAGAGAAAGCAATGAATTTCGTAGCTACATTTATCTTTAGAAACGGAAATCAGAATTGCTGCATGCATTTTAAAAACTCAAATTTAATTTACGTTATCTGGCTTTGTTATTTTCAAGGTAAGGCAAATTTGTTGCTGAAAATTACTCGAGAAAAAGTTATCAAAGTGAAAAAACAATTTTGCATTGTTTTTTTATTTTTAGGTTTGGATACGGTTTTGACATGTTGTTTAAAATTAAGTCATATTTCAACTTCAGCATTTATTTATAAAATTTTACCAAGAATTCTTAAAAAGCAGGCTTGGCAGAAAACAAAATCCAAGTATCAATTCTAGCTAAAAAAACCGATTTCTAACTCTACCGAAATCGGAATTAGGACACCACAAAATTCACCCTTATTTTTCTCAATTGAGTAAAAAGGCGATTGATGTATGATTGAATTTCAATGCTTTTTATTTTGACTTGTGCAATTTCAGACACTATGAAACACAACTACGGCCTGCATATCATAGAAATGTCTGATATTTTTGGGTCAAAAATAGTTTGATTTTGATATTTTTGAGCTACTTAAAATTTCTTAGACTGACCTTCCCTGTGTGTGTGAAAAACTCCCCAGTGTCCCCCTGGGATTTAAAAGGAATGTGATGTGATGCTGTGACTGCTCAGTTAGCGTCGGCGGACAAAACGATGACGGTTTCAACTGGGCTCAACTTACTAGTTTCCAGTCTTTCTTTTTTCTGGTCTGCGTTTGCATGCTAACGATTTGGATATCTGCAGAAGAGGAGAAAAATACATTGGAGTCACGCCCTTGTCTTCCAGTTGTACAGTTCACATTACAAATGTTTGTCCTTGGATGATTTCAGGCGATGTTTTTTAGTTTTTAGATTCATTACTTTGCGGGTTTTTCTACGATCGGAAAGACAGAAGTTTGGGAGAATCTCTTTCCGCCTTTGGCAAGGCTGACCGTTCGTTTAGCGGTAAGTATTTTTAGGCCATCATCAACAAAATAATTTGTAAAATTGTGTGTCATGTCTAAAACGTCTTTTTAGAAATAGAAATGGCTCGATATTTGGCTAATAAATGAACTAGAATTTATAAACTGTTGTTCCTGAACTGCCTGACAACTTAGTTAGGTGTAATGGAAAGATTTTTTTGGAAAGTCATTTTTATTCACTCTTTGATTTGACTCAGTCGTATGACATAACACCTCTTTTTGCCAGTCCATCCTTCAGAATTTTTTAGAGACTTTGCCGCATTTGAGGTTTTTCTTCAGGGATAGGCGAGCGTTTTATTTTTTAAGTAAGAGTCACTAACGTTTTTGAGTTTTAGTTTTATTTACTTTGCGACTACTAGTAGAGTACTAGGAAATGATTCTGACGTGAATTGAATGAATAATGAAAAAACTGGCCTAAAATCTGAAAGGTATTTCTGCACAGTTGTTCATTTGAAGTTAGCACTCTGCTTGCCGCTTTTTCCGAGGTCCAGAAATTCAAGTAAAGGCTATTAATTTAAGGGTGGTGTAAATTGTAAATTTTACAGGTTCTATCTTATCATAAATATATACATAGCCATACATAGATTTTACATGCATTCACACATAAAAATACATAATTCATATATTAGAATTACTGCACCACCATCCAGTGCTGAAAATCACATGCTGAATAAAAAAGTATTTTGGCTGGATAATGATTTTCTTGAAACCTTTTGGAAATATCAAGTTGACAGGTTTTGGATTCAAAATAAAAAATGTATATGGCAGGCCTGGCCATTTAAGTATTGAGCTATTCTCCAAATCAGGTTTTTTCCCTTATATCTTCAGAAATTTTCTATCGTACAAACACACATTTTGCTGCCATTCTTATGTATGTATGTATGTATAATTCTACCACTAAATTAAAGTTAATAATCAAAAATCTAAATTAAACGATAAAAGTAT
>JAYJMH010014365.1:0-21904 GCA_036873815.1 Phacellophora camtschatica
TATTTTCAAATTTGTAATCTTTGAAAATTGTTAGTCCTGCCGGGCAGGACCAGCAGGACCTCTAGCTTCGCCACTGGATACTGTTTAATTTGTTATTGAATGGCAATTGAAAACTTATATATTTTAAGTTTGACGTCGCTATGTGTAAAATGTATGATCCATGGTCTCAAGGGTTTTGAGCTACAACCCTGCAAAAGGGTATTTTGTTTGCTGATTTTCGTGTTTTATCTTTGACTTATTGATATTATCCATTACCAGATACATTGAAAAGCTCGATATGTTTTCCGCTCTACATCTTGGAAGTGTTTTTCTTGACCGTTATCCAACTCATATTGTTGTTTTACATTGGAAGCATCGACAAACGTTTGCGTCTTATTTTTAAAGACCAAGAATCAGGTAAAAGTTGCTTTTTCAGACTGTCTCTGTTTAGGCCTGTTTACGGTGGGCTTATATTTTCCAAAACGTTTCATGAATTACAAGTGTGAAGGAGCAAAGAAATGTTTTGAGTCAGAAAATCGGAACAAGTGGATAAGGCAAAATTTGCGTTGCTCGGTAAGAATAAAATTTAAAAAATATTTATTGTTGTTTATGAAATAGGTTTTCAAGTTTGCGAAAATAATTTTGTAGGTTTTGCTCACTGATATAAACATTTTTTTTACCTTTCAACGATTTTGAACAGTGTCTTGTTAGCTTAGGGGCACACCTTAATATTTTGAGGTAAAATTTGTGAAAAGGTTTTGGTAGTCAGCTTGAAAATTGATACTTACTTTGTTTATGTTTGTGCATCGAGAGTCGAGATATCAATTCTGAAAGCTCAAATTTGATTCTATGACCTCAAACCAGAGGTCTAGATTTTTTGTCTAAACTGCGTCTTTGGACCTCCCAAATCATAGCATTTTACTGAATGAATTTAATGGTGCTTAGAAACTCACTAGGACAGGAGTAGAAAAACTGAAAATTAAACGCCTATCTATGAAGGCAGCCACTATGCTTTCTCTTTTTTCTGCATTTTCACCAAAAATCTACCAAAGTATAACAGCAATTCTTTTCTTCAAAAAATTTAGTCATGAACAACTTATTTTCAAGATTGTTTTTGGAATTATTGTTCAGAAGTGTTTTCAAAAACAAAGAATGTTGTCTGGAATTTCTATGATTCAGAAAATCTTACAACACGATCCTTAAAGAGCGAATGCCAAAACCAAAACCTCTAGTTTTGAGTGAGAGCAAAATGTGAACTTTAAATTGTACTATCTCAATTCTCAAACGACCAATATCAACAAACCAGATTTTATTTTTAATTTAACTATTGAGGATAACTTAGAAATAATTTTTGACGGGTTTGATCGATATTCTCAACACTAGCTTTGATCAAATTTTTTAGGGTAGCAAGTAACAATTCATATTTCTGCAGTTTTACTAAAAATATATTAAACAAGCAATGATTTCCCAGTAACTTCAGTTATTTCTAATAAACAAAATATTTAGAAGTTAGAACTTTTGTGAGGTGACTTTAGTTTCTTCTTTGTTCCTTTCTTCGTATTTATTCACTTATTGGGAATACCTCACACCCTCACAATATTTCCTCTTGCTTCGGTCGCCAAACCATTTCCCCAAAATGGGCAATTTTGTGGCATATTTGTCGTCATGTACTGTCAGACTTGTAAACAGCTTTTCACAGAAAATAATATAATTTTTGACCTGTGTCTTTTTCAGTTAATTACTACACCACGCTGTTTGGATACATTCAGATATGTGGCCTGTTTGCCGGGCCGGTAGTAGGTTGCATCTTGGATAGAAATTTGCTGAAATGTTCTTCCGAAAAGTACTTGATTCTTGATTCACCTGGCAAAGAGCATTTTCTGAAAATGAAGCATAGCATAATGCCGTTTTTCCTGATTGGTTTAATGAGTGTTGTACTCATGATATTGACAATGTTGAAATTGAAGCAAGTATTGGTAAGAATTATAAATCTGGTCTTAATGTTGCCAGTTATGATTGAATTATTTACATTAAAGAGAAGCGACTGACTGGTGAGAATATATGTTTGAAAGTTGGTCGATTTTAGATCATAGACGAGGCAACGACATGTAAATCATCTTTAGACATATGACAAATAGCAGTTATGGACTTCGTTCTCAATAAAAGTAATTTTAGAAATGTGTGCTTTAAGATCGAATAATATTTGTCATTTATCTGGAGATGATGTGTGTAAACAACTCGATAGCGTTGATCAGACAAATTTAGCCTTGACTCTATGTCAGAAAACGGTTTTGTTGACAGTACTCTCATTTCAGAGAACAAAATTGATTAACCAAGTTGGTTAACGAGTTACTATTTAAAATCTCAGTGTTTACCAGTCAGAATTAACGGATTAGAGGCATAACTACAAAGAAGTAATCGTTAATCTATCTATATGCTTATTGTTAGTCTAATCTATATACTGATTGTTTGTCTATCTATATACTGATTGTTAATCTATCTATATGCTAATTGTTAATCTATCTATATACCAATTGTTAGTCTTTCTATATACTAATTGTTAGTCTATCTAGATACTGACTGTTAATCTATCTATATACCAATTGTTAGTCTATCTATATACTGATTGTCAATCTATCTATATGCTAATTGTTAATCTATCTATACACTAATTGTTAGTCTTTCTATATACTAATTGTTAGTCTATCTATATACTGATTGTTAGTCTATCTATATACTGATTGTTAAGGCTTGTTTCCATAACTGCAACTGCCTGTGACATCGCCTGCAACTGCCTGTGGCACGGTCGCAGGCTGAAAATATTTTTAATGGAAACATATTCCTCGTGATGACTGCGGCATGTGCTGCTCAAAAGTCGAATTCAATTCAACTTTCACGGCACTTACGGCGTCTCAGAACCAGATTTTTTTGTGGAAACGAGTCAGTCTTAGGCAGCCACATGCAATTGTCGCAGGCGATGTTGCAGGCAGTCAAGGCTAAATGGAAACCAGTCTTTACGCTGCGCTATCAGTTCAAAAACAAGAAAAGGTAAACAAACTACAGAAAATAACGAAAAATCATACAATCGTACAAATTGTGTTTATTATCCATGATTAAATAACTGGATCTGGAAAAAGCTCTCGGAATTGGCGGTCTATAATTTTAGTTCAACATTCCTCTGTAAGCATTTTAGCTTTCTTAAAGAACTTCAGTTTCAATTTTTTTTAGGTGATTTCATTCATATTGCACGTTTTCATAAGAGGTTTTCTTTTTTCATCACATGTAGCATTCATTGGCATAGCGTGAGTTTTTTCTTTCACATTTTCGTATTTCAATATTACGGTAACTCGTACTCGTAACTCCTAACTTTGCTCGGTAACTCGGTACGTAACTCGGTAACTCGGCATTGTTGGAAGACTGCATCAGCAAAGTAATACTCTATGTGATTGTTGATAATTAATTCAAATCATTTAAGCTTTTACAGAATGAAATGTATAAATATTTTAAGAAAATACAGCCATCATCGTCATTTTATTCGAAAATGCAAAACGTTTACAGATAAATAGATATAATAAGATTAGATATAAAAATTGCATTCTACACGATCCAATGGAAGCAGAGCTTACCTGGGTCGTAAATAATAATACTAATAAATCTAAATACAATAAATCACAATACGTATTTGTTAACAAGAGTTTAAACACAAATAGCAACAGCAAGAACATGTAATATGGTTAGTAATTATGAATAATATGAAAAATAGTAGTTCTGAAGATAGAAGACAGAAGCAGATGACAGACACACCATTTAGACATAACTTTATTTAATTTACGAAAATCGTTCCTCGCTACATCTGCATAGAAATCCGGGGGGGGGCACTCTTGAAATTTTGAGTAGTTGGGATGTGTGGCCGGAATTGGTGCGTTTTTTCCTTTATTTTACCTGAGAATGGGTATGTTTTTTGAGAACTTTCACCTGAAAATGGGTGTGTTTTTCAATAAATTTACCCGAGAATGGGTTCATTTTTTGAAATTACACCTTGAATTTTCAATAAAAAATACTGACATGACAGCCAATCTAACGGTCCTATATTTAAATTTTGCCAAGGAGCTCTTTATTTCCAGTCATTTCTTTGTTTCATTAATGTAATATAGGTCATGTTGAAACATGTAAAACATGTAAAAACAGGTCTCGACAGCCATTTTAGCAATTTTAAATTTTAAAATTTTTCAAAAGAACTTTATGCCTTCCGTCCTTTAGATGTTTCAACTTATTAGATTGTCAATCAGCGATAGTTTTGAGTTATTTTAAGCCAATCTGAGGAGCGTGGTCACAAAGAATTTCCGGGCAGCGCTCCCCAAACCCCCCAGATGATTTCACTCGCCCTACTTGTCTAACCCCTTGTCACGATGTCACCTCTTCGGTTGAGATATCCTGACACCACCACTGTAAGCGAAGAAAAGTGTTCCGCATATTTATGACTGACATCAGGATCGTTCTAACAAGCGCTTTGCAAAGGTTCAGTTAGATTTTTTATCAAACAATCATTGTTTTATTCGCATATATTTTGAATTTCATATCCGCTAATAACAAACATTTACTGTTTATAATTTAGCTGTATTTTTATTACCTATGAAAGGGTTTTCAAAAAAATTAAATTACCTATAAATGGGTAAAAAAAATTTAGAAAGAAATGGCATTTTGGGATATAGCGACTCTCGCATCTCTGGTTGCTATTACTCTCTGTTATTTACGTTGCAGTTTTACATAATCACTGGCTTCTTTGCAGATTCAAGCCTAAATTTTTCGGTACATTGTATGGTCTTGGAATTTTCGTGGCTGGTGTAATTTGCCAATTGGAATATGTTCTTTATGTTATTACGGACAGGTGGCTGCTTGGCGATCCATTTATGGTATGTATCCCGGAGAGGGGGGGGGTTAATGTCCTACGGTCGGACGGGAGTGTGCGGCTGAGATTTTATAAATCCATCCATCTTTAATGTTTAAATTTTCGTGTATACCCAACATTAATGTTGTGTTTCATTCCAAATCACCTAGCATTAAGGACAATTCTTAACATCTAGCCCAACATTAAAGCAATTTTTGTTAAAATCACACCCATGTTTAGTGAATTTACTGCCTTCAATTCATGTAGGCGGCACATACCCGTACCAAAAATATTTTAAGTACGAAAAAATATAGTAAGAAAAAGTGAATGTTTGAAAACTTGCAATATTTCACACTGGCCATAAAAAAGGAATGCCAGGTGTCAAAATCAAGAAAACATTTTCAAAATCGGACCACTGGTTCTGTCCCATTAATTGTTTAAAGTTTGATGAAATGACATGTTGTTGTTTATCTTAGTGCTTCCATTAAAAAATGTTGTCCTTAGCTTAACTTCAAAATTTCATAACTTCACTCATAATGGTCTAATTTTTACAAACTTTGTTTTACATCAAAGACAATCATCTCAGATTCGAAGCATGGGTAACCGGACACATAGACGATATTTAGCTGTTTTTCATGAATTTCAACAAAAAACGATAATTCAGTAGTAGAAAGAAAAAATTCAAATGATTCTAAATGTTGACCATCAATAGATTAAAGAAATACAATGTCTCAGGAAGATTTCTGCAAAGGGTTTGTTACAAATCGTTTTAGTTTTTTTCGTACAATTTTACAAACAATTCCACCAAAAGTCCGTATCTGCATGCAGGCTTAATTTTAAAAGTGTTAATGAGTAATGTTTAGCTTTACTTTCTCTATAGCAGTGTTTCTCATACGGAGACGTAGGAACCGGGTGGGCACTAGGGGCTCGTGCCCCCCAATTCAAATATAAAATATGCGCTAGGATAATGGGAAATGTTTTCAGATTTAAGAAGCCTTGGTGCCAAAAGCTTATTAAAGCAAAATATGTGCGTGTACTATAAGATTAAACATTCATAGAAAGATATTTTCAAGAGTACTGCTGTTGTTATTTGCAAATAGACACATTTTAAGGCATATATTTATTTGTTTTTACTCATAAAACATCCTGTTTTAGAACTATAAAGGTTTTTTATTGTAAGAAACCACTGTGTAAGTAACTCAGCGGTGAAACCCACGAAATTTAAGAAACTTTCACTAGGAAATGAAAAAACTCCTTAAAGTTTCTCCTCCGCAGGGTATTTTCCTCCGCAGAGACATTATTTTTAGGAAACTTTTGCATTCGGGTTCAATCAACTTTGAGGGAAAATGCATACCCAACAATTCCGTATTTGATATAAAAAATGTAACCCTAATAAGTAGCACATCCCATTTATTTGCTAAGTTATCCCCGCCGAGTTCTAAGAGCTACCAACTTTTTCATAATTTTGGTCATAAACTACCCCTTTTATGGGGATTTTGTGGCTTCCAACCCACCGAAATAGATGAGCGTCACATACCCATACCCCCGGATATGAGAGAGCTTTATTTCTTACTTGTAATATAATTATGCTAACAATTATCTTCTCAGATAAATCTTGTATTGATGTTTTTGGCTGTTCTTGCCCACATTTTCCCATTGTACTTGTCACACCATTGTAGTAAAATCAAGTCAAACTTGCAATCTGGATTTACAGCTGAAATTGCAGTGAGAGAGACTATTTTCAGTTGAAGACTCTGACTCTGTTGTGAAATATGAAGCACTGGGAAGCTTATGACTATGCCGTAAAATATGGTTGGGAAGCTTATATCCATGTTGTCTTGATAAGGAAGTTTAAGAATGTCAAGGGATGCTAACAAATTGAACCACTCCAGCTGGAACAGTTTTGCAAACATGGATTTTTTAACATGCATCAAACTTGTGACTTTCAAGAATGATACAATTTTAAAACTAAATTTATATTTAAAAGATTTAAACTCAGTTCTTGTTGCACCAATATTTTCTTATATTTTGATTATTTATTAAGTAATTATTAAAATTAGTTAATTAATTTTTTAACTAAAATTGCTATTTGTAGTACAATGCAATTCGAATTCGTCATTTTGAATAAAATGCCTTTCATTGATTTTAGGATAACCGGATAGTGTTTTCGCTAGTTAGCGTACACACCTTTTTTTAAGAAGTGAGTAGCCAAATGGCTTAACACGGTTCCCGTCAGATCACCGAAGTTAAGCATGGCTGAATTGGGTCAACACCCGGATGGGCAACCTTCTGAGTGTTTGACTGGACTAGCTCACCTCACTGCCAACTCAGCTGTCCATCCTATCGAGGTCGGTGAATGAGTACCAGCTCAGCTGGGGTAAGTGGTTATCAAACCAGGGAAAGGAGTGGAGCCCTCCCCTACCCGTTATGGGTAGAAGCTAACGAAAAGGAGCCTACGGGTTGCCTTCGACTTAGCGGTCGACCTACTTACTTACTTTTTACTTACCTTTTTTAAAAAGAATCACATAAATTTTTCTGAAGTTGTTCTAACTAATTTCAGATTTTGAGCCTAAAATAATTCTAAAATAATAAGATAAACTTCTTCAACAACAATGTTTGTAAGTATGATTGTCAATTTCGCCAAAAATTAATGAACAACTTTCTAAAAAATCTTTGAACGAAAGGATATAACTGGATGACCGAGTTTGTTTTTCTCAGATAACTGCACTGAGAAAAATGATGTGTAAAAAGTATTTCGATGTGGGATGAGCAGCCTGAGCATGATTCTTAAAATATTCTTAAATTTTGGAACATTTGTACCTGATGATTCTTATAAACTGAATTCTTATAAAGAAAATATTTATACCTGCTGTTGGCTTGCACGAAGAATTCTACCAAAGGTCTACGCCTAGGGTACCTTTTGTTTAGTTTAGTTCAGGGATGCCGGAAGCTAGCCTTGTTTAAGGGCACTTGTGCCTATTGTTTAGAAGGGCAAAAATGGGCACACACTTGCCTTAGAAATAGCAAGCTAGAAAGGGCATTTAGTCCCATTGCCATAAAAAGTCTATCTCGAAATCTTGGGGGGGGGGCAAGTTGCTCCGTGCTCCCCCAAATCCTACATCTCTGGTTTAATTTCAATGTTGCATTGTCATAAGGTTGTTTTGGACATAAAAATGTAATACAACTTTAGATAGGGCAATTTCTTTTGTTGGTTTTTAAATTTTGATCCGAGTTGCTTTTTTGGGTCTGTAAACTGTCGAGTTATTTTTTTTAGTTTCAAACTCTACGTGTTATTTTTTGTTATTTTAAACTTTAAATGTTCAAGTATGTATCACTCATAATTTATTGTTACAAAATATACGTGTTATTTTTTGTTATTTTAAACTTTAAATGTTCAAGTATGTATCACTCATAATTTATTGTTACAAAATATTAAAGTAAATGTATTCTAGAAGCATTTTAGCATTTATAAACCCTGTAATTTTATTATTTTTTGGGTTCAAAAAATCCCTCATTGAAATTTCTTAGGTTTGAAAAATCAACAATTTTATATTTTTGGGGTGCTGGATATTTGTGTCGGCTGAGGACCCCTATCCTATTCCTAAGTAATACTGAGTACCCCCTTGGGTAAAATAGCCTATACGTATTGAGGCTTATATGGGGGTATGTGAAGCATCGAACCCGCCAGTAAAAGAGTCCCCAGAGTATCTCAGCTGTTTCATGTACAAAAGTTATTTTTAAACAGCGACGACGTAGGAACCACAATTATTTTTGTGTGTTTTCTTCACAATTACAGTTGTGTTTTATTCTATTTTCCTTCAATCGCATTTTTCTTTATTAATCTTGTCTTAATTATTTCCTAAAATTGTACTACTTTGGTTTGTATTTTTTTTTTAATTTTAAATTGTATGTTTTGAATTTCAAATATATACATAAACTGAAACTGAACGGAAACTATTCTAGCCTGTGGACAGGCCCAGGGGGCTGTACCATCGGACTCGTATAGGGGGGCGTGTCCAAGGAAATCTTGAGCTGACCCAAAAATATAATGGGACGAAAACCCAAACCCAAAAATATAACAGTATGAATCATGTGATGATGCAATTTTGCTGCCTGTAGCATCTTTTTATGTACGTGCATGTAAATGCTATTTCTTAATATTTTACCATAGATTATAAGATTTTTAAATTTTAGAGCCAAAATTATATTTTTTATGAACAATTTTCAGACCCAACAATATACTATCGAAATCCCAGACCCAAAAGTTTAGGACACGCCCCCTATCTAAGTAAAGTGGTACTGCCCCCTGGGTGGACAGGCTTGGATGGCAGCTGGGAGCTGTGATGTGAAGAAATTACTTTCAAAATAGCTGTGTGGTAAGAAATTATTTACAAAAAAGGGAATTAAGGAATGATATACACACACAGGTAAATTGCAGAAATTGTTTACAAAAATAAAAAAAAATAAAACATATATGGCCCATCAATCATGCGGTTGTTTTCAAAAGGCAAAAGCCCAATAAAATTGACGCAAGACGAAAACATTAATTTTTTTGAACTTTGATCCCTAAGATTTTTGCCATATCGCCAAATGAGCATTTTTGGGTAGGAAAAGTAAAGAGAGGCTCGCGAGAAGAGCATCGACAGCAGGGTCAGATAATAACAAGGGAGGATATTTTCTTATGAATAGCTAGTTAATACAATATTTCTTACAACACGTGGCAATGGCGTTAATCTTTTCACAACTTTCGCGACGATTATGCCGTCAGACAAACAGTACTTCTTGTTGGCCTACTTTCTGTGTTGCTTTTAGGCCTAAAAAACAACCATGTAAAGAATTTCATGCACTGGCAGAACTTCCAGAGACCCACGAAATGCTAAGACAAACATGTCGAGATTATGCTGATGAAGTTTTGAAACCGATTGCAGGCGATATTGATCGCAATCATCAATATCCTGCAAAACAGGTAATTAAAGTTGAAGATCTATTCTATCGCAGGGTGAGTGTGGCGAAGTGAACGTGAAACAAGCTATGTTTGTTCTTGTGCGTGTGAAAGATCTTTGCAAGCCTGGATTTTCAAGGTGCATTGTCAGTATAAACAATGGCTCCATTGTTTAAATGTACACTAAACAATTATGAGAATGTTCAGGAAAGTGCGCACGAAAAAACATAAAATCGTTTTTGGAGCGGGTTTTTTAATATTTGGTTGGGGGTCATTCTTAACTGCCACATCACCATTTTTTATGTTGGGTAACAACATACATATTTAAAAAATCAGATACTGGTTTATGAGGTACCAGAAAACAGAATCCCAAGTTTCTAACACAATGTCTGTGTGACTTGAACATTTTACTTTCAGTCAGGAATGGGTAATAATGTTAGAATGGAAAGGTAAGCAAAGCAATTAAAAAACTCTTTACACATTTAATGCTCTAAAATCACCTAAAGTCTACCTCAGAATTTAAGAAAATGTTCGTTAACATCGATCTTGCCAATAATAAATATATGTGAATATTTTAAACACCAGCCAAAAAAAAAACAAGCTGGGAAAATTACTTTATCTGCATTTTTTCATATTTCAGACAGTCTTTATTCACAATCAAAATCTTCTGCAAACCATAGGTCAAAGAAATGGGTGAGCTTGGTCTTATGTCAGTGGATATAAGTGAGAACGACGGAGGAACTGGTCTTGACTACTTGGCATATGCAATTGCAATGGATGAAATAAGCAGAGGATGTGCAACTGCTGGTGTAGTCATGAGTGTCAATAATGTATGCATGTTTATTTTGAGTTTATTTAACTTTTGTGCATGATGAAAGGCTGATAAAATTTGGGGGCCTTGTGGCATTTCCTTGCTGAACATCTGTGAACTTTTAACTGCTTTTTTTAATCACTAAAAGATCAAATTAGTCAAAGAGATAATTGACGAAATAATGTCTGTTTTCATTTTTTTGAAAGAACAGTCCTTTTGAATGAATCTATTTAATATTTTTAGGATTTTTATGATGATCAGGATAGGGGGTGTGGCGGGGTGTGACACCCACTAGAAACGTAAAACAATGCTTGCTACTGGCAATTTCACTTTGTCTGGCAATTCAGTCAGCAAAGCTAAGGTTACATTTATCAACAAATTTCTAATTCTTCTCAGCAAATTTTTCCATGACACCCCCTTTCTGAAATTTTCTGGGGCTGGCCCCGGATCAGAAAGAGTAAATAAAGGAACTGGTTTATTTATTCTAATTTTCAAAATTGATAAAAGAAGACATGTTGGACATCATTGATGGACAAATAATCACAGAGTCATTTTTATGGTGAACCTCTTTGGATGCTTTTTTATGATTTTTATGATAAGTAAAAAGATTAGTCATTGACCTGTTTTGTTGATTACTAATTATGGGACATTTCTTTTTGTTTTGTTTCATTTATTATAATGCTTAAAAATACAAGCACAATCTCTACACAGAAATTAAGAGTTTTTTGCAGTTTTTTAAAATGGCAAAGATTTCTCAAATTTACATTGTGCTGAAATAAACCCCCTTTTTTAAATGGTCCCTTAAAAAAATTAATGATCCTTCTTTTAAACACCCCAATCTAAATAATGCCCCCACTACTCAGATTGCTCTGTCCTCCAACCTCTCACATCAAAAGGTTCGAACCACTTTAAGAAGCACCCTTCAGCAATTGTAATATTTTACATAGGATTGAAATAGGATTAATTTCAAATTTTATTATCCATGATATATAGTTATATATAGTCCTAATAGTAAATTAAAAAATTGACACCTATCTATTTAACACCCCCTTAAAATAAACACCCTCCATAGAATCTGCAAAATTTATTCAAAGAGCCTGGCATTTATTCAAAGCATTACAGTATTAAAATATATATTTTTGAGGCACCCATTATAGACTATCATAATGAGTATGCATGCAATATAGACCTTTTCGAAAATAAAAATTGTTAAATTGTGTTACAGTACTTGGCCTCATTTTCAACATTGATTACATTCCCATATAAGTAAAAAAGACATTGACGTTTGATGTCTTTTTGTGTCCTTTGGGAGAGAAAGAGGAAAGAATAGCCATTCCCAGTGGAAATGCAGGAATAGCCTTGAGACTTTTCTATGAGAGGTTTCATTTTCTATTTTTGAAAAGGTCTATTAGTCATTGCAGGAAACTGACTATATTTTAGGGTCTGGCTTAAATTTTTATCCATCTGAACAATTATGCTTCTGAACAGTTTTTTAATTTTATGCTGTGGTTTCATAACACCTCAATTTTCTAATTTATAGTCTCTTTATCTTGGGCCAATCAATAAATGGGGAACCGATGCACAAAAGGAAAAATTTATCAAGCCATTTCTTAATGGCGACAGAGTTGGTTGCTTTGCTCTAAGTGAGCCAGGTGGGTTATTATTAAGATTTCTTGCTATTTTTGCACACAGTGTTTTCTACCGGTGTCTGTAATATACTAGACTTGCCGCAAGTCTATTTCTTAAAAATTAAACTTTTATCTAAAATTTTTCTCTGCGGGGGGAAATCTTCTGCGGAAGAGAAGGCGAGTTTTTTTAGTTTCCCCTGCAGAGAGAATTTTTATTTTACTATATACTTTCTTCATTAAATTAAGAAATAGACTTGGGGTAAGTCTATAATACACCTACTTCCCAACTTCTATTGTCAGAGTGTAGATTTGGCGCGAACATTAGGGAATAATTATTTTTTGTTATGCTAGTGAATGTGTCGGGTGCAATGCCACCATTGCATATAATTTTCCTTGACCATGTATAATTATCTAAAAAATGTGGGGAGGGGTGGGTACTCCAACACTAAAATCATTATCAAACGTGTGATTAGCCTGGACGGGCTTTAACCTTATCTACCTGCTACTTATTCTCACAAGGGGCGCTTATGCGCTTTCCAGCACGCTTTATGCTCGCTTTTTATTATCTGCGAAAATAGGTAAATTCATTTCTTGTTTGTTTGGTGAAGCAACAGTCCATAATTATTTCATAGTTATTTAGATTATTTTTGGCCTAACAACGCGCTCAATGGCAACACGACTCCCACTAAAACACGGACAGTGAAATGAATCAGGATGTCCCTTGAAATACAGCCTTCGGACTGAAGGGCAACCTCCCCGTAATATAAATGAAAAACGAATGAGAATGAGCGCCAAACGAAAAAAGTTGCGGGAAAGAATGCCCAAATGCTGAACGAAACACTGAGGTGAAAAAGAATTACTGAAATGAGAAACAAGCTTAAAAGCACAGGAACAATTACCAAATTATACGGAATTACTAAAACGCAGAACGAGAACTAAAATGCGTAACTGGACAACTTTAAAAGTCCTGTATTTTAAAGAGTCCTTTTGAATTTTAAGATCTGAACTTTTTGTTTTCACAAAATCTGTCCTTGCTTGTGTCAATAGATAATGGGAGTGATGCTGGTGCTGCTAAAACAATAGCTACTTTACATGGTGATCATTGGGTTTTGAATGGCTCGAAGATGTGGATAACCAATGCTTTTGAAGCCGAAGCTTCAGTGGTAAGAAATTATAAATTAGTTGGAAGTATTAATTATAAATTATAAGTTATAAAGTAGAAAGAAACACATGGTAACCAGGTGAGTTGAAAAAACGTCAAACGTTTGCTGGTCTACAAGTTTGAGAAGAACCATTAAATTTTAGCATTTTACAGATTTATGTGCAGACAAAAATTAAACTAAGATAAGAAAATTGTTATAGCTTAAATTGGCCATTTCATACATTTTGTCATTATCATCATCACTTCATCACCAGGTACCATCTTCGATACAAAGGTTAGAAACCATGAACTTCCACTTTGTTCTATTTTTGCCAGTTCGTTTAAATGTTCAAAATGATTTTTTTATTTTCCGTTTCCCATTACTCATGCAGTTTTATTGATTTTTATTCTGTACTACCACCCACCCCGAAAAGGTTTCATAGAGAAGGGAAATGAAAAGTATATTTTTTCTGCAAGGAAGGGAAATGAAAAGTATAATTCACAATGTTTAAATTTTCGATTGTTTTATTATTTCACAATCATTTTTAGTTAGCTACGAAGAAACCTTTTTTTATATCTTTGCCATGTTTGGGGTTCTTCAAACTCAAGCATGGACTGTATTTTATTTCGTTCAGTTTCTTTGCAGGGGGTCATTGGGGATTACGGTTCTGCTGTTTTCAGCAATTTGGTGATAGGTTTTTCACTCAGGAAATGCACTGTTTTTCTGCTTACCCCAGACATTTTTTCGGTTTTTAACGATAGTTCGGGAATGTTTTCGGTTTTCGAATAAAAGTCAGCGGGTTTTTTCTGTTTTTGCACTTTACACTTATTGCTTTATGTGTCTTTCGTCCTTTTATCCCCAAAATGACGATGTTTACCCCCAAAATGACAATGTTGCTCCATTTTTTACATGTTCTGTACCAAAAGACAGCTTTTTATTTGTCATTATTTTATAATTATTCTAATGCTTTTCCGTGGCTGCCTTTTGCTATTTTTCATTCTTTTGCAGTTATCCCCAAAGCCACTATGTTTGTCGGCTCTTTTCTTTTAAACTTTGCGCCTCAAAGGGTTGCTGTCTTTCAAAGGGACAATGTTTTCCACTTTTAACATGCTGTGTCCCAAAGGACTGGTTTTTTATTTTTCATTATTTCACAATTATCCCCAAGGCTGCGTTGTTTATCTGTTCTTTTATTAGTTATTAATTATTAGTTCTTGTTTGTTGGACTTTAGTTGTTCGGAGGATTAACGTTGGAGAATGTTTACGAATTCTTTATGCTATAATTTCTCAAAGCACCGTTTAGAACAATTTTTGTTTTTAAAGTTGTTTTCGAAGAGACAATTTCAATTTTCCTTCTATATTTTATGCGATTTTAGATTGTGAAAACACGAGCAGATTTTGTAACAATAGTGAATTCGACACGCCAACTTCAAAGGGATAAGCATTCAAGACAAAGCGAATACTCTCAAGCAGAAAATCAAAATATGGCTTTGTTTGTTTTGATTTTCTGCTTGGGAGAATTCGCTTTGTCTTTAATGGCTAATTGCTTTGAAATTGCTTTGCTTTGGTCTTGAGATTGTGACTGAGAAACAAAATGTTTTCCAGAGTGTTGTTTTTTTTAATCAAATATATGGACTCAAATATTTGGATGATTACTTTGTGTCTTTGAGTGAGTGAGTTGAGTGAGTCATCGTATTTAACGTGCCTAGCCCGCGAAAGTATTGAGATGACTTGTTTCCAGCAGGGGACATGGGTTATACATAACCTTCCAGTTTCAGGCACATACACTTGCTATTCTTTTTTATTTTAAATCAGTTTGAATAAATTTTATTATTCACAATTGTTTGGTTTATTTTCCAAGGTATTTGCAACAACTGACAGAGCCAAAAAGCACAAGGTAAATGCATTATTTTCAGGTGTATATTTGTTAACCTTATTTTGCACAGGCTCTAAAATTGTTCGAATAACATGGGGAAGGGCATATTTGCCCCCATATAAAAACCAACTTCAAATTCAAACATTTTTGATTTATCAAGTTATGTTTTTTTCCATAGGGTATTAGTGCGTTTATTGTCCCCATGCCAACAGAAGGTTTAACACTTGGTAAGAAAGAAGATAAGCTTGGTATCCGGGGAAGTTCAACATGTCAAATGATATTTGAAGATTGTAAAATTCCAAGAGACTATTTGCTGGGAGAGCCTGGATTTGGTTTTAAAATAGCAATGGTAAATATTTTATTTGCTTATTTGTTTTTTAATAAAATATCTATATTTATATAAATTGGCAAGGCTATAGATTTAATTTTAACAAAATTTTTGAAAACGTTTTACTGGTTTTCAAAATAATCAGGCTGTAACCTTACAATTATACTTGATGGACTTAACAAAAACCCGTTTGAAAAATCATCACAAATCAATGATTTACCCCAACCATTTTTGAGGTATTATTAATATAAATAGTCAAATTAATTTTTGAGGTATCACATATTTCAGTAATACTTTTAATATTGCGACATTTGTAAGCTCCTGGGTTTTCGTACATAATATTATGTCGCAGCAAAATAAATATCAAATCCAATATTTCTCAATTCTTGTCTCTTTGGTGGTTAAAAATTTAATGGAGGAATGCCAATTTGTATTTAAAAATGATAAAATTACTATTAATTTCAAAATCGAACTTATATACACGCAGTAATTACCATACTTTTGAAAAACCTATGCCTTGAAATAAAATTGCAAAATTGCAAAAATTGTTTCTTTTGCATTAATTAAAAAATTACTAAAATCAATTTTGGCATTGATATCATCATTCAAGAAAACATTTTGAAGATTAAAAATAAACTATGCCCTAGATAATTTTTTAAACTGTATTTTATTTCTGTTGTTATTTTGTTATATTTTGTTTATTTTGTTATTTTTTTTATTATATTTTGTTTCGCCCGGTATAAGAAAATTAAATGTTCTTTCTTTAACAATTGGCAAGGATTTTTCAACCGTAATTTTCAAAAATTACCAATTTTCTTCAATTCAAAATAACGTAGTTTGTTCGGAAACAACTGTGATTTGATTTCAATGAAAATATTTCCCTTGATGGTTCTTTTAATTTTCCAGCATTTTTCTCGTTGTAAAAAATGCTTTCAACTGAAATCATTTGTCAACAACATCAACAACATCATGTTTGTGGAATAAATTGCTTTTTTTTTGTAGATGACATTGGATGCTGGAAGGATAGGCGTTGCCAGTCAAGCACTTGGTATAGCACAGGTAAGCACGGGTACAGACTTAAAAATTCGTTCAACATACAAAGCTTTTTTATTAGTCGTTTTTATTTCCATATTTTTCAATTTCAATTTTATAACAATTACCTACTACATATTATTAGAGCATCATTACTTTATAATAACTAGAAGAAAAATTAAAATACTAATAGTAACAAAAAAGTAAAAATAAACAAGTAAAAAATAAAAATTAAATACATGTAAATCAATAAAGTTACCGTAATAATTCGATTAGGCCCCCCTTGAATAAGCCCCTGTCGAATACGCCCTCTGTTTTTTTCAAAACAGAAAACAAATAATCCCCCTCGGATATTCTGTCAGATTCAGTAAAAAGACAACACATTGATTATATACAAACTTTCTTATAATTCTTTTTCGTACAACCATACCTATGTTGAGTTTCATATAAGATAGTAGTCTGCATCTTTTTTACACATTACCCATGCTTATTTTAGATAATACTCTCAGGGAAGCTGACTTTCGAATAAGCCCTCCCTTTTGAATAAGACCCCTCTCGAGTAAGCCCCCCTGTCAAAGGTCGAATTTTGTTTAAGCTCCCACGGGGCTTAATCGAATCGTTACGGTATGTCATTTGGGAGTCACACTTACATAAGTATTGTACTTCAAGTGATTGTGCTTGCTAGTTTTTGACAGGCCGTTCAATTGGCAGGCTGTTTTTTTAAAGCAATTTGTTTATTTGTTTATTTGCTTATTGACCTTCTAGTCACAAATTCTATTCACAAATTCTATTCACATGTTCCAGTCACAGATTAGAAATATTGCTTTATAAACAGAGCAATTATTCAGATAAGAAGCTCTCGAAGTATTGTTGAGAATTATCCAAACTAAGACTCAATAAACAGGTTCGAGATAAGCAGTTTCCATATGTAACAACTATAAGACTTGATAACAAAAATACTGAAACATCGTCTTTCATTTAAACTTTCACAGAAACGTTTTATTTTAGATTTCTATTGGATTTCTAAAATCATGCAACCATTTTGATAAGCGATATTTAACTGATCAACTGTATCGTGACTGTACTGCAACTGAACTATGTAGCAGGAACCCGTTATAATATACTTGTAACAATAAGAAGATTAGAACTGAATCACAAAGAAAGCACAAACCTTTCAACAGTACTGGAACGTGGGATCCCGGAATGGGGACCAAAGCCAAACCTGGAATTGCACTTTCTTCACAACATTAAGTTGGTGAACTAAACAAGGTAGCCTTTGCCTATTCTTATAATTAAAAAATTGGCAGTGATTGGGTTATTAATGAAGAATTAGTTGTTAATTTGTATTGCATTTTATTTTTAGGCATCTCTTGATGTTGCTGTTGATTACGCTGGCAAAAGGCTAGCGTTTGGTGTTCCTATCTCAAGGCTACAAGCAATCCAGGTTTGCATAACATGAATACTCAGTACAGTTTGAAATTTCATAAAACAGTCAGTTTGAAATAGATAGCCAGTACTAACTTCAGTAAAACGTAATAGCATATGAAACGTAATAGCCTATGAAACGTAATAGCATAAGAAACGTAATAGCATATGAAACATAATAGCATATGAAATGTGAATAGCATATGAAATGCAATAGTATATGAAACGTAATAGCATATGAAACGTAATAGCATATGAAACGTAATAGCATACGAAACGTAATAGCATATTAACTGCGTTCGCCGCCAGAAAGGTGGAGAAAAATTGCAATCCCTGGCCCAGAAAAGCAATGAATGGAATAGAAAGAACGTTTTCTCCGGTGGCTTTCTGCTACGCCACCGTGTCACTTGGATTATTATGATGGTAAATTACAGTGAAAACAGAGAGGCTACTTTCCCGTTACGCATTTTTCATCATCATCAGTTGTCGTTAGACGAAACTATTGCATTGTCCACCCTCTGACGCCAAAGTGTACCGTATGAAAGCTGATGAAAGCTCGGTATCTTGGTATCTCAGTATTTTGATCGCCTCTCTATTCCGGGGAATCTCTATTCCGGAAAGTAAAGTAGAATCCCGCACGAACGAACCTATATTTTTGGTTACCAGCGCCTTGCAAAGGTTCTTATGTGACACCCTTAAGAACAAAGTTCGGAGATCGAGGAAGGGTAAGTTAACTAAATTACTTCAAAATTGGGCATTTGCAAATTCTTCCAAAACCATTTACAAATTATCCCATCAAGTCTCATTCTTTTACAGTAAATTTTGTGAAAAAGTAAAGCAAAATGTATCCTGAAGTTACCTATATTTGTAGGCTCTTTTATTTGGGTTTCTACTGCAAGTATAGTTACAGTTAAAGACCATGTTTCAGAATTGTATATTTTTTAATCAAAACTAATTTTTTTTTCAAAACTTTCACAATTAATTTTGTGGCTACTTTTTCAAAAATCAAAGGAACCCCCAACAGTCTGAAAATTTTGATAAAATATGAAAAAACTTGTTTAAATTCTCAGATGAAAATTGCTGATATGGCATCGAGGCTGGAGATGGCCCGGCTGATGACTTGGAAAGCGGCAATGTTGAAAGATGCTAAAAAAGATTACACCAAGGTACTTTTGCTGTCTTGAAGGCTTATGGTTATTCTATCTATGATTTAAATGCACCGAATTTTTGAAAATATTTGCTTTTGCTCAGTGAATTTATGTTTAGAATATAATGTAGAATTTCTGCCTTCCGGTTGCTATAACAGGATTTTTGTAACACCAGGGTTCTTTTAAGTTAATTTTAATTTTTTATTGTGAGTTGGGTTTCATTTTTTATAAAATGTCTTGTTTTTATTTTTCGCAGGAGGCGGCGATGGCAAAACTTGCTGCATCTGAAACCGCAACATTTAATTCTCATCAGGTAAATTAAAAATTTAATGTCCTTTTTTGTCGTGAGGAGAATATTGTATTGTAAATCTTTCTGAAACAGCAACGATCGCAACATTTTATAGTCCTTTTCGGACAAGGAGCCTGGTTTCGAGGCTAGTGCTGTGTTTCCACTGGGAATGGTTATTATTGCCTTTTATCTCCCAAAGGACCCAATAGACATCAAAGTTTGAACAAATTTAAATTTATTTTTTGCGTTTTTCTCATGAGAAAAATGTTATCCTGTAAATTGTTTTTAAAACCGCAACATTTAATTGTTATAGAGGGGAAAATTTAATTGCGCTTTTTTGCGACGAAAATGTTCTGTCCTAAAATTTTGGAATTTAGTTGCTCTTTTTAAACATTCTCGTAAAAGAATGTTTGTTTTTATTAAACATTTTTTGTTTGTTTTCATTTTAGGCAATACAGATTCTAGGTGGAATGGGTTATGTAACTGATATGCCAGCAGAGAGACATTACAGGGATGCAAGGATCACGGAAATTTACGAAGGGACCAGTGAAATTCAAAGACTTGTAATTGCTGGAAAAGTACTAAAGGAATACACTGGCTGATAAAAATTACTGATCACTCTATTTATTTATTTTGTCTTTCATCGTAATTTCTTTCGATATCCTACTTTTCACAGACCTGTAATAACTCTTAACCTAAAACGATGTTTAAAATGTTAGGCATACCTTCTGGCAACTAATTTGATCATCTGTCCACCCCCACTTTTTCGGGGGCTTTAGGTTGATAATTTTCTTTTGTTTGACGTTGATGTAAAAGTCTTCAAATTTAAGGTTGATTGTTTTGTTTGCCAATATCTGCAAGATAATCCTTGAGTTATACTGAATGAAAGCGAACATTAATTGCTTTCCTAAAGTCATAACATAGTATTTTCAACAAATTGCAGCAGCAGAAATCCCCTATCTTTTGTTTTATTGGGTATAACTCGGTGATCAGTAGGTTTCATTGAGTATAACTCGATGATCAGTAGGTTTCATTGAGTATAACTCGGTGATCAGTAGGTTTTATTGAGTATAACTCGGTGATCAGTAGGTTTCATTGAGTATAACTCGGTGGAACGGCGGATTTTGTTTTGAATGCCAAAGTGGAATAACTTTCTACTAAAAGTTATGCGGAACGGCGGATTTCTTTTGAATGCCAAAGTGGAATAACTTTCTACTAAAGTTACGCGGAACGGCGGATTTTGTTTTGAATGCCAAAGTGGAATAACTTTCTACTAAGAGTTATGCGGAACGGCGGATTTCTTTTGAATGCCAAAGTGGAATAACTTTGTACTAAAGTTACGCGGAACGGCGGACTTTGTTTTCAATGCCAAAGTGGAATAATTTTCTACTATAATTTACGCGGAACGTCGGATTTCTTTTGAATGACAAAGTGGAATAACTTTCTACTAAGGTTACGCGGAACGGCGGATTTTTTTAAATGCCAAAGTGGAATAACTTTCTACTAAGAGTTATGCCAAAGTCGAATAATTTTCTACTATAAGTTACGCGAAACGGCGGATTTCTACCTCCTCCTGATGACATCTATTGTAATATCAGTTTGTTTTTATTTTTAGAATTTGGTTATATGAATCTGTGGGATTGATAATTCATAGTGTCCTTGATAACATGCATGATGACTTTCATGATTACCTAGTGGATAGACTCATTAAGATTATGTCATACTTGGAAGACTAGCTTATGACATGACGTACACTTCACAAAATGCTGCCTTTCATGACATACACTTCACAAAGTGCTGCCTATCAGTGAAAGTTTGCTAATTTTTGTTATTCATTGTTCCCTCATTTTTTATCTGAAGTTTTTTCTTTCGGAAAGTCTCAATGAAGCCTTAAATTGGTTGCTTTGAGGTTCGACGTTTTTCTTTTTACAGTTCATAGAAATTGCTTGTTACGAAAATTCAGGAGGTGCTAGGGCCTTAAAAATAATTGAAAATATAATTAAAATTTGAAATTAAAAATAATTAAAAACCAATGACGAAAGGAAAAACTAGTTCAATCGTTAATTCTTTTATCTTTAACGTATAGCTTATTTTTAAATTTTTAAAAATTATTTTTATCTTTCGGAAAGTCTGCATGAAGGCTGCTTTGAAGTTCGATCTTTTTTTTTACAGTTTATAGAAATTGCTTGTTACGAAAATTCGAGAAGCATATAGTCTCAATTTTGTCTAGGTGCTAGGGCCTTGAAAATAATTGAAAATATTAATTAAATTAAAATTTGAAATAATTAAAAAACCAATTACAACTAGCTGTTAACATGGTTAAGAGAAGTGCTTCGGGTGGATAGTTGCAGGATGAAAATAGTGAATTTAGTTGAATTGTAGTAAACAGTGCAAAATAAAATGCATACAATAGATATAC
>JAYJMH010014376.1:0-21902 GCA_036873815.1 Phacellophora camtschatica
TGATTATGATTATGATTATGATTATGATTATGATTATGATTATGATTATGATTATGATTATGATTATGATTATGATTTTGCAAACGTTGCAAAAGAGAAAATAAATATGACGTCAAAAATGTCTTTACAATTATTTTTTAATTGAAAATACAAACACTGTTCACAAAGAGAGAGATTATCCCAGTACTAAGGCCAGGGGTAAATATTCTTCTAAATCTTTAAATATTTCCTGCACCAGAAACAAATTATTCATACATACATTTCTACCTTCTCCTCTAGGGTAACTAGGATTTGTAAAGTATTCCTCCATTCTACTTTCCTTCTTTCCTTCTTTCCTTTCTGACAATAAAAATATATGGGTGATTGGAAACCAAAAATCAAAGAATAGAAAACGCACACCACGATTCCTAATTGCCTTTTCCAGTACAAATGCAAAGACTTGGTGTTTACATCATTAAAATTATAATCTGATGCAGCTTCTAGAGAAAAGCATCTTGTAAACACAAAAGATTGTCTTTTTACAGAACAAATCTATGGAGTTAAGAAGAATGCATAGGCTTAAGGTAAAACTGTATGTTAACGGTTCGTGCAAGCTCAGCGGATTTATGTTTGCCTCTTGTAATGAAAACAAGCTTAACAAAAGTATCAGCTGTTCTTGTCGATCTCGGAAAAAGATAGGTCACGACAAAATATGATTTCAAAAGTCTAATGCAATGAGAATGTACAGTAATGAAGACATTAAATAAGCGGAAACGTTTTCTGATGAAAATCATTCACCCCGCACAATGCAATGCCTATATATTCAGTGCCATGTTCAGTATCTTGGGGGGAGTAATCAGTAACGTGGCGAGGGAGACATGTTTTCTCGTATATTTCCTAAATGTTTATCAGTTGAATGCAATGAAAAAGGAAGGTAATGAAGAATTTAATTTACAGGAGTCGTTTTCTAAATGAAAAATCACGCATCCTGCACAATGCCTATATTCAGTAGCACGTGGACGTATATTCAGTGGCATGAGGAATAATTAGTAAAACGTGGCGATGGGAAGGTTTTTATCATATGAATGCTAACTTTCTACCAGTTCAATTCCATCAGAATTACAATAATGATAAATACATCAGAATTACAATAATAAATTCATTAACTGGAATCGTTTTCTAATGAAAAATCCTGCACTCTACTTGGATGCACTAAATCGTGCATCCAAGTGCTTAGCGCTAAAAACATGAAACTTCAACTTCATTTTGAGGGTAGTTAAGTAAAGCATTTCAACGCTCATTACAGCAGAAAACACACCGTGCATGAAATTATTGCGTATAATCAATTTAATTGGAACTTTAATTTGAGTATACTAAACTTTTATTTGATTATTATGTGTAGAAGAACTTTCAAAGACTCACCAAATTTTCCAAAGTCATGTTTATGATTCATTTCTTTTTCGAGAAAGCCCCTGTTAACAGGCTATTCTCTTTTGCAACATCAAAGATTTTCGTGGTTAAGGCTGATGACTTGTTGGTTTTCCATACCTTGACAGGGCATACATGTTTTACGGTATTTTTGGCAAGCTCCTGCAAATGAAGAACATTTGCGAAATTTAACAAACTTAATACTGTGAAAAAAATTTACTTTCAAAAATATTATTTATCAACCTATTTGGGTCAATATTTACACTCTAGTTACAAAGATAATAATTTCCAACTGATATAAATATTCCCATGGTTAAAGAAGTAAACTGTCTTAAATTATGTTACACTATATTAAACTGTGTTAAATTATGTTAACCTATGTTAAACTATGTTAAACTATGTTAAACTAAGTTAAACTATGTTAAACTGTGTTAAACCATGTTGAACCATGTTAAACTATATTAGACCATTTTAAATATGTTAAAATATGTTAAAATATGTTAAAATATGTTAAAATATGTTAAAATCTGTTAAAACTGTTAAAACTGTTAAAACTGTTAAAATCAGTTAAAATATGTTAAAATATATTAAACTATAATAAACTATATTTATTAAACTGTGTTAAACTATGTTAAGCTATTTTAAACTATGTTAAACTAAGCTAAAATATGTTAAACTAGGTATCTTAAAATATATTAAACTATGTTAAACTATGTTAAACTATGTTAAACTATATTAAACCATGTTAAACTATGTTAAATTATGTTGAACTCAGGGGACATACAAAGCAGCTCGAGTTAACCGACAGTTCGAGTTAAGCAAGTTCGAGATAGCGAGGTTCAACTGTAGTTTAATTCAAGACGGTTTAAGCGATCAAAGTAAACGGGGGATAGCAGTGCACTTTTTAACCTGGTTTTACTTAGAATGGTGTATATGATCAAATATAACGAATGTACATGTCCGTTTTACTTATTCGGTTTAGAATAGTTTAAATAATTAGTATAGATAAAAGTAAAAATCCAATTTCCACCTGATTTAAATCAACGTTGATTATATGTCATGTAAACGAGGTAAAATGTCAATTTCCTCGCGTTAATTTAGTGCAGTAATAATTTCCCGTAATACTGTAAATGCGATTTTTCATACGATCAGTTTTTCATATGAGTGTTTTCTATCAATGAAAATTAAACATAGGAGCGTGGTTTCAATTTACAGTAAACGAAACTGGTGTATCAAAAGAAAATTCAACAATAAAACATTTGAAATAAAAGCACAATTTGTCAATCAAACAACTACTGATATTTAACAATCAAAATAATCAAAACTTTACTTTCCAATTTATTAACAAGAAAGATTCAAAACAAAAAACATCATTTCAAATGGCAATAAACGAAAATGGTGTATCAAAAGAAAATTCAACAAGAAAACATTTGAAATAAAAGCACAATTTTTCAATCAGACAACTACTGAAATTTAACAATCAAAATAATCAAAACTTTACTCTCCAATTTATTAACAAGAAAGATTCAAAACAAAAAACATAACTTCGAATGGCAGTAAACGAAAATGGTGTATCAAAAGAAAATTCAACAAGAAAACATTTGAAATGAAAGCACAATTTGTCAATCATGCATCTACTGGAAATGATTAAAATAATTCAAATTCTACTCTCCAATTTAAGTTTCGTTCAAATCCGATTGTTGACACTGTGATCTAAAGAAATTCTTAATATCTCGAACAGAATTAATTTCCTTCAGCCAGCAAGGACAAGATTATACGCTTTCGTTCACCTGCATCGTGATGCAGTCACACCTGTGAATCATTCACAAAAGGCCAGATTTGATCCGACAAAGACCCTTTCAGCTCATTTGATAGTTTAAATGAATGAATTACATTAAAAAAATGCCAACTGTGCTTGCTCCATGGTCCTAAATGAACAGGTGATGGGCGTGTCAGTACATCGCCCAAACATCCTGCAGAGCAGCAATTGTTTATGTCAGATTTTGGCAGAGGGGTTGAAACCATGCACCTGTCACTCTGACCAAAAGTTCCGTTTGAGAGAAGGGAACACAGAAAGGCTGGGGCAAGAGGCAGTTAAAAAGGATAAAGGGTGGGGAATAAAATTCAATTGTTATATTTTGTCCAAATTATCGTATTTTCAGAAATAACAAGATCCCCTGCCTCTGGTTTTGAGAAAATCAAAATTCAATGTTCATTTAGCCATATCTCCATACATAGACAATTCCGCTAAAGATGGCGGAAAGGGTATCATGACCCAGATGCAATGCGCTTAATTATCGAATACCAATATAACTAGCTGCTGTTCGATAATAGAACGCATTGGATCTGGGTCAAAATACCCCTTCGGCCATCTTAAGCAGAATCGTCTATCCTTACTCAATTTGAACAAAATAGGTGTCATTCTAAGTTAAAGTCTTGAAAATTATATTTTGTATCTATAGAAATAAATTAAATGGAAGCTCCTTCTTAGTGGCAAATCAAACCGGTTACATTTCTATGAGACACCCGGTTGGTGCTACATCATGGTGGAGAGCAAGGACAACACCATCCCAAGATATATGACATTCGTTCTTAAAATACACATTTTCAAAGATACTTTAAGAACGAAGTGCACAAGTGTTATTTGTCATATGCCTAAAGATGGTGTTTGTACTTGATTCTACTATGATTTAGTGACTTTAACCGGTAGTAATAACCGGCCCTTCATCCCTCCTCGTAAGCATGGTTCAACATAGTATGGTTTAATGATCACGGTTTAATTTTCGGACCCAGTCCCCCCCACCTCCTCCACTAAATAGCAGACACTGCGTTGTGTCTGAGTATCGTTTGGTAACTCCACTTTATAAGATTTAAGATAATGGCATGGAGAATAAAACACTAGCTCCGGATACATGACAAATAACAGTTTGACATTTTGTTCCAAAAAGGTACCTTTGAAAGGTGTATTTTAGAAACGAACACAATTTGTCATATATCTGAAGATTGTGTGAGTGAATCTCCAGGCTATGATCTAGTATCTACCTAGAATTACTACACGAGTCCAAATTATTACACGAGCCCTGCGTTGTCTGATTTGCCAACATGACCGTCAAGCAACTTCGGGTGAATGACTAATCGTAGCATTTGTAAACAACGTAGCATTTGTAAACGTCTAACGTGTATGTGCTAAAAAGATGATTACAAGTTGTCAAAACTCATCGCGAATATATCAAAATCCGAGTGATCCTAATTAGGATTAAGCTTTAATCAAACGGCCTCATTATATTTTCCATTTTATGCCAAATGCGCATTGATTTTTACTCTGCTTCCAAGAGCAGAATTTCTGCAGGTGCATGGATTACACAATCCATCAACAAGATTATCCATACAAACAAATTTCCACCAGATATGTACAACAGCCTAAGCTTTAAACTTCATTCTTCGCAAAAGGGACTGATTGTGGCATAAATCCACAACAAAAAATCTCATTATAGAAGATCCAACTGAATTGCTGGCATTCAAAATATTCCATTCAGTTGGTTATGTGTGCTTCTATAGTTTTGAGACAGAACTTGGTTAGTAAAGCCAAGATATATATTCTGACTGCAATCATCAAAAAGCTTCATAGATTAAATTTGATACTTTTAATGGCATGCATTTGCAGTATCGCTTGAAAATGGTAATATTCATTTATTTATTTTTGTAAATTGAAAGTTAATAACATAAATTTTATCATTGTAATTTCGGCAAAGTCAACAATTCAAATAAACACAACATCTGACACCAGGTCCATTTAATTGAATGCATTTTTAGTATTGAAACGGTATCGCTCCAAAATGGTAATATTCACCAATTCATTTTAGTAAATTAAAAGATGACAATATTAATTACAATACCGTATTTTTTACCACGTCAAATACTCGAAGATATAGAACATCTTAAAGCAAAACCAAGCAACTACACAGATTAAATTGTATACTTTAATGAAATGCATTTGCAGTGTCACAGGGGCATCGCTTCACAGTGGTAATATTCACAAATTTATTTTGGTAAATTAGAAGTTGAAAATATTAATTAGATTATTGTAATTTCAACAAAGTCAAATACTCAAAGATATAAAATTAAACAACTACATAGATTAAATTTGATACCTTAATGAAATGCATTTGCAGTATCACAGCGGAATCGCTCCATAGTGGTAATATTCATTTATTTATTTTGATAAATTGAAAGTTTAGAATATCCATTAGATTATTGCAATTTTGACAAAGTCAAATACACGAAGATATAAAACTAAATAACTACACAGATTAAATTTGATACCATAATGAAATGCATTGGCAGTATCACAGCGGAATTGCTCCATTGTTGTAATATAATATTCACTTATTTATTTTGATAAATTGGAAGTTGAAAATATTTATTATATTATTGTAATTTCGATGAAGTAGAATACTTGAAGATATAAAACCAAACAACTAAAAATTGCATACCTTAACGAAATGCATTTGCAGTATCACAGCGGAATCGCTCCATAGTGGTAATATTCACTTATTAATTTTGATAAATTGGAAGTTTAGAATATCAATTAGATTATTGCAATTTCGACAAAGTCAAATACACGAAGACATAAAACTAAATAACTACACAGATTAAATTTGATACCATAATGAAATGCATTGGCAGTATCACAGCGGAATCGCTCCATAGTTGTAATATAATATTCACTTATTTATTTTGATAAATTGGAAGTTGAAAATATTTATTATATTATTGTAATTTCGACGAAGTAGAATACTTGAAGATATAAAACCAAACAACTAAAAATTGCATACCTTAATGAAATGCATTTGCAGTATCACAGTGGCATTGCTCCGTAGTGGTTGCTTCTGTTTGACTGAATTATATGTGCATTTCTACTGTAATTAAAATATCTGTTGACAACAACACCCAAATACTAAATATCATTAAACTATAATGGTGCACCCAAAAATATACCAAATACCATTTTATTTATACCAGAGTTTTGTCTTTGGTCAGTTTTAATACTGAAACTATTCTCCAATTTTTCGAACTGACAATTCAACGTTTTTAGATGAAATGTCCACTGCATGCATTATACTTGTTAGGGAGAGGTGAGAGCCTGGCTCTATTGTTTCAAACAAAGCTTCTGATATATTGTTCAAATCAATCATCTCCAAAAATTTCTACATCATAAAAGCATACACACAAGTATGTTTATGGATTCTGATCTGTCACTATTTTTAAGGAGCAATATGTATTCTGTTAAGCTATGCCATTGCTAGTGTGCATGTGGATATGATGTAGAAATTTAAAATACTAAAGTTACAATTCAATTTAACCTCCCAAACAGGTTAATTCAGTTCTCTGTGAAGATGCGATGATGATTGCACCACTGAGCAAAACTGATAAGGGCCGCCAAAACTGACGATACATTTTCCTTTCATTTGTATCTTTTACTGTACTCTCTTTCATTTGTATCTGTATTGTACATTACTGTACTCTCTATGACTTTTTCATTCATTTTGTTGAATGCTTGTACAAAAAGCACTTTTGCACAATTATTTATATTGCTTAAATTTGTAAAAAAATACATCCACCCCACAACATAATATTATTCAAACCTGCACAACTTTCCACTTCCACCTTTTCCAGACCCCCTTTACTAACTATTGCAGCCCACCTTTAATTTTGACCCCTGTCACTCTATTAGGGACCATACTAGAGTAATCAAGAGTGCGGCTTGGCACATAATTATTCAGAAATGTTTGTAAATGAGAGAACTACAACAAATTTATTGAAGAAAAAAACTAATTTATGGATAGTATTTGTAACGTTTACCTAAATGTGATTCATAATTCTTTATTTTTTAGATTATAACTGGAAAACAGCAAATAAATCCACTGGATAACAATTTTATATAACTGAAATTAAAAACTTTAAAATGAATAAATCACTGTTTTGTATAACAGTGATTATTTCTTTTCCTTCCCTGATATGGTCAGAGAGTTTGACTTTCCTTGGAGACAATAGACAACCACAATCGATGGCTATTTACGCTGGTTGGAATGCCACTGAAAAGGCTGTTCTGAATTTTCAGTTCAAAACAGCAAAAGATAATGGACTTTTATTATACAAATATGGAAAAACCACGTGTAAAAAGTGCTATCTAAAATTAACGCTGGTAAGAGGCCGCCTTGTTTTGGCAATATCTTACTCAGATGAAGAGAGTGTTGAACAAGCCCTTGGCAAAGAATTGAATGATTTGAGCTGGCATAATGTCACAGTGGTGCGAAATCACAGAGAAACAAAATTTGAACTTGATGGAACACAGAAACTTTTAGCAGGATTACACTGGAAGAAAGTACTGGATGTTACTTCAGACTTGTTTGTTGGGTCTGCAATTGGGCGTGTGGCAGTAGCTGGGTAAGATGAGAGCAATGTAATTTTTTTGTAATTTCAATGTAATTTTTGTAATTTTATTCAGGTTTTAAAGAAATTTCAGATTTTAAAGAAACATCAGATTTTAAAAAAAATTTTAGAAAATAAATGTCAATAAAATATACTGCATACATGTAATACAGAGCACTAAAAACATGGTTAGATTGTTTCTTTCTCTTCAGTCACCTTTACAAATACAGTGCATTCTTGCCTGACTGCTGGGCCAGGCACACACAAAAGGACCTGGAGATTCATTAAACATAATAATAAGTCTGCTGTGTGCGTGTGTGGGCCAGTCGCATGATTCTTCTAAACTAAGCAAATTCCTTGTCCAATTTTTAAAGAACCGTGATATTATGGGAAGGGATATAAAGGGAAAGTGATGTTATGTCACGACCTCTCAGGAGAGCACAATCACGACCTCTCAGGCTCAGAAGGACAACACCATTCCCCTCTGAATAGTATTGCACACTGGAGAAAAACAATAGGGTATTCAAATTAAACAATAGAGATCAAAAGAAAATTCTTTTGGCACACCGGAGATCTCGTCGAAAAGTGCCATACCCTCTGGGTCAGACTGGATCACCTTGCTTGGGTGGGGCCTGGGGCATGTGAACTGTATGTAAGTAAAAAAGTACCAAAAGCTATGTCTTGCAAATACGCCTTTTCTCATCCATAACTACTATATACAGTCAAACTTTGTGATAAAACCATTGTACTTACAAAAATACACTCATAAATATCATTTTATTGTCCTAAAAAACCATTCTAATGTTTACTTGTTCTAAAATTCACCGTCTGCGTTCACCTTCATCTTTTTTAGTTTTCCATCGCCTCGTTTTCATGTTTTTAGTTTTTGCGGGAAAAATTATAAATTGGATAAAGTCATCACAACAGATGGAAAAATCAAAATGCGGTTGAAGGAAAGAATCTGCGGATGATGGAAACATTCTCCCTTTTGAAGCAATAACTTGACAAACTTGTGGCTCTGCAACGCAACTTAACCAAGAACTGCTAGTGATTAACCATTAACCAAGATTGTGTCATATAACTTTTATCATATACAATTTTTGTTAAGGGTTTTGAAAAAAGAATTCATTGTAAGAAACGGATTTCTTCATATGCATAGTACTAAAAACATATTTTTCATATGCAATTAGGAAACTTTTAAGAAACTGGTAAAATTTGATCAAAAATGATCTAAAATTAAGAAACTTTGACTAGGTGAGCCTCAGCCAGGTTTCCTATAAAATGTGGATTTATGGTGGGTTTTTTTTAGATTATTTAAGTTTTTTACTATATTCGTTAATTATTCTTATAGCTATGGTGGGTTTCCAACACGGGTCCTCTTCGTTGGACACCTAATTTAATGGCAAACTAAGCACATAAAAGTGGTTCAGGCTATTCCTACAATCTTAGTTGTTTTTTGTAATTTTTTGTAATTATTTGCTCTACTAAGTAATTTTTTGCTTAATATTGTTGTTATAATAATAAAAAGGTTTTTTCGAATTTTTGTGATGAGTACTAGAACTCTACAAAAATTAAAATGGGTTCCAAAATTACACATTTTTTCGGAATTTTTCAAAAACAATTTTGTCTGTATTTCACTAGTTGATTCCTTGTATATTTACACATCACCTGTTGAAGAATATTTTTCAAATTGTTTCTGTGTTGATTGGATGTATGTTCACCCAGGTTTGTTGGTTGCATCAAAGACATGAAATATGGGGAAGGCTACAAGAAACTGGCAATTCGCGTGCCAAAAGAATCGAAAACGTTGTACGGATGCTATAATTTTTGCAATAAAGACACTCCAAAACCATTTTGCAAGAAAGGAAGCTGCGTGAACGAGTTTACCAAATACTCATGTGACTGCTTTGGAACTGGATATCATGGAAAATTTTGCCAAACACGTGTGTATTATTGTTCTATTTGTTTAGTTGATATTTTTCAATACTAATTTTTATCTTTTGCATCCCTGGAAGGGCCATATCGCCCCAGGGGGTGCTCAAGGAAACATTTAGATAGGACTGCTCCAGTTCCGTTTTTGGGGCTATAATTTGGGGGAATTATTTTTTTAGATCAGTCATTTATTTGTTTTTATTTCATTTTTGGGTTATTTTTTTTGTGTCTTAAATTCGAGTGAAATTCGAAAGATAAAGAAAACATACAAACAAAATTAAAACGAAGCAATATTAATAAAATCCAAATACTTAAATATCCAAATACTTAAATATCCAAATACATTACATGAAATCTAACAGTCCAGGCAACCTTCAGATGCAAACTACATAATAACAAGAATATTTCAGAAAACTATGACTATCTATGCAAATAATATATATGTTTTTGGGTAGGCCTATATAAGGTAAGAATAATTAATTTTTGGGTCTATTTTTACAGAAGAAAATCATTATTGGGCTTATGTTTTGTACCCCAGCCTGATCAATCCAATTTTAATTTACCAGAGTACCCCATCCCCCTAGACATATGGCCCATTGATCAGCAAGATAAAATACAGAAAAGCCATCAATTTCAGAATATTTTTTTTAGACTTAGCCCTGTTGTTTACAAATGTTTTATATTGGTTTTCTTTTGCTCTTCTGAGGAAATCAGCCTAGAAGTTTCTTCGGAGTTTTACAATATCATATATATATATATATATAAAATAAATTACCTTTCGAATTCTGCTACCCTGTGCAAAAGAAAACTCAGATATGATTAAAAACTTTATTCTATTGCTGTAAATTTCGACAAGCTACTGTTTAAATTAAAAAGTAACTAAAAATATTAATTCAAAGTAACAATAAATCAGTATAATACAAAAAGGACATTGAAACGAAGCGTTGTTTGTAAAATTCAATTTTATGAATTTTATTTGCAATTTATTTTTATATACTATCATTCTTTTCAGCGTCAGATGTCATTTCTCTACGTTCCAGCATGGACTTTATTTCAAAAACGTGGACATCTATGCGAAGCAGAAGAACTAATGAAATTCAAATTCGTTTTAAAACTTTACAGAAACATGGAATCTTACTAACGCTTGGAAAGCTAAATGATTACCTAACTCTTGAAATTTATTTCGGACTGATCAGATTAGAAGCTAACATTGGAGGAGGTAAATGTATAATTTTAGCAAAGGCTCGTCACTCGTCACTTTTTCTCGTCACATAATTTTAGATTTTACCATGCATTACATAGAGAGAGAGAGAGAGAGTAATAAAAAAATTATAGTCTATATAATAGACAAGAGTGACATAAAAATTGCCTCTCTAAATAATCACATTCTCGAAATTGTAAATTAGAATTTAATTTAATTTAATCTAATCAATATCTTAACTATAAGTCAAGCTCCACAAATACTTTAGCAAAGATACTCTAAAGAAACTAAACTAAAAGAATCTTAAAAACTCTGGAAGTGGCTGGAAAATAACATACCTAGATAAATGAATTTTTCAGATGACGGCAGAAACAATGAATTTACACTACGAAAACAATGGATTTACACTATGAAAACAATGTGAACAATAGACAAATTGTTCTGATTTATTAACTAATTCCATTCACAGGTCAAGTCATCATGAAAAACACAAGAGAACTCAATGATGGCGAATGGCATGACGTCAGAGTAACCATTGCAGGACCTGATTTCAAGCTTATTGTTGATGACAGAAAGTCAACAAGGTACATTTGTAGCTTTAAAAGACATTAATGCACATTTTAAGTTTTAAGTAATTTCAGGCATTTCATAAAATGATATAATTTTAGCTCCTTCCGTGATGCCAAAAAACGCCTTTGCTTATGCAACTGCGGAGGAGCATTAGTTTTGGTGATTCGGCTTTCTCTTAAATTTTTTAGTCCCCATTTTTCTTTTCCCTTCAGAACAAGTCTATAATTTTCACGAAATTGGGTGTTATATTTATTAGTTAAAGTGTACATGTGAAAAATATTCCTTCAAAAATTTATATTAAGGATAAAATCTAACAGGGGTGATATAATATCAAATTAAAGAGACGCTGCGAAGGAACCTGTTAAGAAAGGCATTACTGATAAATTCAAGAGGTATAACGCATTTCTTGATCAACTCAAAAAGTAGCTTTGTTTACCATTGTTTATCTCTCTTAGATTTATGGAAATAAAAAAAAGTCCACACGGTTACGTTGACAAAGGCTGTGACGGTAGCGACGACATTGCTTACTTTGGAGGTCATTTCAACCCTATTACGGTCATTGGGTCCAAAAGCAAACAAGGCTTTGTAGGCTGCTTGCAGCAGTTTGTGTTCAATGAGGTAATTGAAAAATCTTCTCATTTCCAGAGAGTACAGTCGCCACAGGAATACGAGTTATTTGATTTGATTTCATTTGATTCTCGATCGCAAATTGTGACTGCAACTTGAAAGCTGCAAGAAATCTGCTTGTGAATTGCAATTTAGAAAGAGAGTCAAAATAAGAATTATGTAAACTCATTTGACATCATTCCACTCCCTGGGAATTCGTACTTAAACTTGTTACAATCGTCGTAGTTATGCAAGGCTATACTAGACTCATAAAAGTACAGAAAGATTTCTGGACTTGGATTTTTCGCGTCATAATCGTAATTCGAACAAGGGCAATTTCGAACTTAAAGCCTCGTTCCAGCGATACCCAAAATCTTGGGGGGTTTCAAGTCCAAAATTTGTGGTCTAATCATGGGCTTTAGGAAAATTAAATTTCAAATTTTACTATTTTCTCATGTTTTCCTGCTCGACCTATCCTACATTCCGTATTTTGATTTGTTCAGTCATAAAGAAACAAGGTGACGAAAATAAAAACCTCGAATGTAAGACAGGTGGAATGAGGGAAATCGAAGTGGGAATAAAATGAAAGCTTTACTTTTCCTAAAGCCCGTGGTCTAATATTACCAATCTAATCAAACATATGCGAAACCTGGACTGAAGATATCTTTTGTGTGTACGGTTCTGAAATGGTACGGATGACATGGAGTAAACGCAGCCTGGATGAATTAATTGCAAATCATATGTTGCTCAATAAACGTTTTAGTTATTTCATGGAGTGATAGGGATATCTATTATATTTATATATTCATATATCATAAAATAATTATATAGATATATATTTATTATCATAAAAAAATAATTTTACTTCTGCGGAGAAGAATGTTGTTACCTCTGCGGAGAAGAATTTTTTTAATTTAAAATGATTATCAGCCTGTTCCTTACGCGATAAAAACACTCAGGAATCCATTCAAAATTATCCAACTGCATCGAATCGCTAAGAAGCATAATTTTATGCCAAAATTCACCTGTATAGCAGTTGGTACAGATATGTTTTGAATAAAATAATGCAAAAAAAATTGCGGACACACTATCATTGTTGTTACGGACGATTAAAGTTTCGGAAAAAAATCTGTCCAAAAGCTTTATCGTCTGAAACTTTTCGATTTTAATGTAAGTTATTTACATCTTACTCCACAGAGGTAAAAATATCTTCCTCCCCAATGGTCAAATTATTATTTTTGAGAATAAAAGCGAAAGTGTTCGCATTTCTTGTCTTTAGCACTTCTATATTGAATCTTGTTTTGCAGAGAGATTTGATAAAAAGCATCATATATGTCATCAGCCAGCAAAACAACACGAAATTTCACCTTCACACTGAAATCGATGGGAGAATAGACACTGGCTGTCAAATCACGCGTCGAATAATACGTAATATATATTTTCTTACGTCTTAATCAAACGGATCTTTTTATTAGTTGTTTCTCTTAAAATTGTTGTGAAAAATTTCAGTAAAATAACAATTGCTCTGAAGGAATGAAACAAAATGAAGAAAGGAGTCATGGCCGGTCACGGAAGCTTGTGGAATTGGGGCATCGCGGAAATTTTACCAAAAAGAATTAGAAATTTGCCAAGTAGAATTATAAATTTGCCTACAAATAGAAATCTCAGCTTTTTGACCGAAATACCATGTGAAATTACCGAGTAAATATAGTATTCATCAAAACATTGCAAGCAACTCAGAAGGGAGAGTGCCATGAAGAACGGGGCAGATTGTATTGCCAATACTTAGCCATATTTTTATTGGAAAATATTGAAGGGGTGGTGGCCTATTTGCCGCCGCCCCCCCCCCCCCCCTCCAAACCAGTTTGCTCAAGCCAGTTTGCTTATCAAGTTTTGTGTAAAAACAAGACATTTGACAGATTTTAATAAACAACAAAGCGAATTATTTTCATTATAAAGTTGACCTTTTAATACCTGCATAGCTGCTAAAAATCAGGCTGGTACAGCATGGTTTAAATGACTTTGAATTATTCGGCAGAGCAATGACATTTTGTATTATCGAAGATTTAATGAAATCACCAAGACAAATAAATCTGGCATCCTCAAAATATTTAATCACTTTTATATGGATTGACTTGACACAAATCTATCATAACACTGATAATACTTCTTTTCCAGCAAGACCGTCTCCTTCCCAATCAAAACGTCCCAGCCAGAAAACGACAGTAAAGAAAAGAAATCCAACTGGGAACGGAAATAATGTTAATAAAGACATTCCTGAAGCATCTAGTATAGTAAGTCACAATGTAAAATTAAGCTATGCGAAATTTTATAATTAATGGAAAATTATATAAATTTATAAAGATTTATGTACTAGATGACCCCAAAACATATCTCTGTTTGCAGGGCTGTGTCTGAAAATCAGCGAGGCTACAAAATTCAAATGTAGCTCGAAGCGATGTCCGACGATGTAACTTAGAGTTTGGAATATTATTTAGTCATCTGCGATCGTGTTTACCTGTCTAAAATTGGAAATTAAAATCAAACTTATTCGTTAGCACTTCAAGTTAATTTAAAGGAAAGTTATTCATTTCAAGACCATGTTTTGACATTAAAACACCATGCTTGCTTAGTGGCGACTTGAGAGTTTAAAATTTGAAAAGATTAGGAACGTTGGAATCGCATTCATTTAAATTGGCTTGAAAGTTCACAAGTGAAGGCAATCTTAATGCCCAGTTTTGGACAGGGAAATGTAATTACAGATGACTGGGTGAGATCCAAAACTCTAAGTTTGTTCTTTAGAACTCGTTATGAGTACACTTTTAAATGTGCGGCGTCGCGGATTTGAAGCTATAGCTCTGCATATGCAGATAATTATTTTGAGTTTCCTTGTAAATTATGTAGAAATATGTAAATTTATGTAAAAGTTTATTACAATGCAATATCATTTTCTTGCAGCAAAGTTACAAGGAAAGATATCTTTAGGAGCTTATTAAATACTAAAAAAAAAGCTAGAAAGTAGCATCTTTAAAAGTCGAATCAAATCAAATATATATATTTCATATTCAACAGCAGCAAACTCCGGAATCAAATATGAGAGCAGCCAAGAAATTGGAAAAGAGTAGTATTGCATGGATAACGGCTGGGCTTGTTATAGGAGCAGTTGTTATCGTTTTCGTATTGGCCGCAATGATTTATCGCTTCCGAAAGAAATACAGAGGGAGCTTCATGGCGCCACGAGATGAAAATGGCATACCCTACTATTCCAGTATCCAAGCCACGTACCACACGCAGAATGGTTTTGGTAAAAAGTATGGGAAGGGCATTAGCGCTACTGACGTTTAGTAATGGGTGACAGAACACTCGTAGAAGAGCATTACCTGGTAGTCAACCTCAAGCCACTCGCAGAGTGGTAGCTTATCAATTGAAGACGACTTAACGTTGCTTATTCTCTTTGAACAAAAATAAATTTATGCATCACATACATCGAAAACATTTAAATAGAAGAGAAAGTACAGAGCTTGCAAGACATTATTTATATTATAGTTTCGTGTTTCTTGACATGAAATAAGATTTTTATTTTATACTCAGAACGAACTTTTGTCGAAGTACATTAAAGACATTTGACAAGTGGCATGTAGCCACCTTACAATCAATAATAATCCAATCATCTTTCGTTTTGTTTGTTTCAATAAATTTACTTTCCAATCAGTTTCTTTACCTGGCAAGAAGCAAGACTGACATTTCATAGCAAAAGCATAGCATAGACCGATTCGATATGACGTATAAACCAGTTTGTTTTCGCCAAGTGATGAATCTTTAGGTAAATTTTCGTCTTCGAATACAACACGAATTTTAGGTCGGTGCTGGATCAAAGTTGAGTTGAAGACAAACACCATCTCTAGGTTTATGACAAATATTAAGCGTTTTTAAAATACACGTTTTGAACAATGGTTCAAGAGCGAAATGTTATTTGTCATATATCTAGAGACATAGCAGCAAATATCTAGAGATAAATCTAGAGTGTGTCCTTAGCCTGCGTTCACACACCATAACAAAGGGAGGGTTATGGTCTGTGAACGCAGGCTAGTGTGTCCTTGTCTTTACTGTGATCTAGTATCCATCCGAATTTCATAATCTGAAAACGTAGCTGCAATGCCTCGCAGCGTCTTTTTCTCTGTATTCTTTTGCTATTCTTTATTTTATTTTACCCCCTATAACATTGAAAAGACACTGCGGAGGAGTATAGCAGCAGAGCAAGTGTTTTTTTTTACAATATATGATTTCTCTGGATATTTATCGCATAACATAAGACTTGCTTCAAGTCTATTTCATTTCGTTGATCAGTAAAGATATGTCATTGTGGAGGAAAATATCCTGCGGAGTAGCGACCTCAATAACTGATAAAAGGAATAGACTTGGATCAAATCTACATAACATAAACTTGGTGAAAACAAACATTAACCGAATCGGTCTTTTGGAGATCAGTTTTGTATTTGACCTCAGGGCTATAATGTTGTTTATATTTTGAGATTAGCCAATCGAATCACAACCATTTTCCCAAATGTTCATAAACACCACAAGTTGATTGGCTGTTTTCAAAATATAAACAAATCAACCGGCGAATGAAATAAAACTGATTCAATTAGGCCACGTTATGTCATGTGATCAAATTTGTTAGCTACCACAATAACACATTAACCAATAATAATAGAAGGAACATTGTACAAATGTAAATTAATAAGTTTGTTAGCGACCTGTGTTTATTGCAAAGGCTGCAAAAATCGGGTGCACGTATTTTGTTATGAGAAACAAAGAATTTGGTCCAGCACTGAAAGCTTCTTAAAATTTTCCACTTTCGATTACTGAAAGTTTTTAGCAGTTCCTTCAGAGGGCACTTTTTACTCTCTAAGAGAAATCTTATTTTCACGATATTTAATACTAGTTTCGACTCTCAAGAAAGAGAATAAATTTCGTTTTCAATGTAACGTTTTTTTTGCGCTCAGCTAAGCACTCTAAGAGCTAGGAAAGTGTTCTAATATATGGAAACATAAATTAAATAAAGTTCTTAGCAGATATTTTTTCAGTGCTAGGAGCCAAACATTTGGTTTCCTGTATTCCAGTTTTTTTAATTTAGAAAAATACGTGCATAACAGTCTAAATTTTGACATTTTCATGATTTTTGCATTATCATACTACTGCTTTGGAAACATCCAACTGTTCTGAATTTCCTCTAAAAATTAAGCAAGCCAAGCCCTGAGATAAGATAGAAGCAACCAAGTTATAATTTTTCTAAATAAATTGCAGTTGGAGGGAGTTGAAGCAAGTTTTCGTGCTTTTTAGTAGGGCATCGTGGCCATGAAAGGGACCTTCTAAACCCATTGCTTCCAATTAGCTACATTTTTTTCAATTATCCAGAACTATTCCAATTTGATTTTAGTCCAGTACTGCACATTTAAGCAACCATTTAAGCAACATGATTTCAAAATTTTGGCTGAAAATTAGGCAACTTCAGCACTGTCCTGAGTTCCTCATGGAAATCGTGTTGCACTTTGAACTTTCGAAACCATAGGAAATGTTAAATTTCCAAAAGGGATGATAGAGAACAGGGCATCAAAAATGGAATATCTAAAACAAGCAATCACCTAAAACGAGCAACAAAGAAAAGGCCTGGAACAAATTGGAGAGGGTAGTTTCCCTAATGTCTGCTACAGCACTGTATTTGTGCCCTCCCCCCCTATACTTTATTAAAATTATATTTTTCGATGCTTAATTGATTTTTGAAAATTATATTACCAAATCGTTGAACATTTTAATTAGGGAGGACTCTCTCCGTGTGGTTTCGCCACGTACATAGAGAACTCTTTCTTAAAATAATCTCATCATTTTTGTATCTTCTTATACCCCATTCGCACTAAGAGTTAAACCAGCTTTAACTAATCAAGGTTATTAACTTCAGCATTCTAATTGGTGAATCCATAAGATCGAATGCATTTGATTGGTGGAAATTTAATCTGGCTTAGATTAAGCTGGTTTAACATTGTCAATGTGAAAGTGGTAGCATTTGCTTTTTCTGCTCTCTTTATACATGGACTAATTTTTGTAAATTGAATTTTACTTTTATTTCTAATGTATTATCAGTCTTGAAATTATTTTGGTCATGAGATTTAAATATGAAATGAACTGAACTGGATGGAAAAGTTTTCTCGCTTAGCCAATCTGTATAAACATTTTCAATTCATCCATCGTTATTTTTAATTCATCCATCCATTGAAATATTTAGTTAGAATTTTTGCTGATTTTAAAATTTAGGATAATAGGGAGATTTAGAATTTTAGAGACTTAGATCCAGAACGAGTACAAGTACGACTTGGAGAAACAGTTGAATTAAACATTTTAAGAATACGCTTGTGAAAATTATATGTTATTCACATCAAAAATTAGATAATGCAGTATCCATTCACCAATGCAATCTACAGTATTTGATGATAGAAATATACAAAACCAAAAAAAAACCTAAATCCTAGTTTCACAAGTGAGATTTTTGAGGCAAGAAATGCATAATAGGACCTGCGAAATAAGATTACTCTTGGCTCCAAATGCCAGGACAACTTCTTATGGCATAGAAACTTACTGTAAGATATTTGGGTAAAAAGCTGTGGCAAACATTACCTCACAGTATTAGAGAGTCCCAATCACTGACAGCTTTCAAAAAAGAATTGAGAGCACAATCAATTGAATGTGACTGTAGATTGTGTAAAACATTCATTTCTGGCGTAGGTTTTATTTAGCTTATTTACATCTTTTTGGTATATACATTATAACAGAGATATTTCTGATAGATAGTTGGCATTAATTAGCTTTGTTGTACGTTGGAGTTGTACGCCAACTTTAAATAAATTATTTATTATTATTATTATTAGATTTGCTGCTTTTAAAAAGTGACCCATTTGTAATGTTAGGAAGGGTTTTGCTCAATTTTGCACCCATTTGCTTGAATATTGTGATTTTTAACCTGCAAAAAATTGCGAAAAATGAGCAGTTTAACTGTGTGAAAATTTACATGGAACTGTAGAAAATATTAACCCATTTGCATTGAATTGAGAGAAAGACATCCCCAGGCTTTTTAATATTGCTACTGTTACTATTCTGTGACATAGAACATTTATACTCAGGTCAAACAAAATATCTCTGTAAATTTAATGAATGTTCTACACAGCCACATTAATTTGTAGTTCTTTTAGGGACAGTGCAAAATTAAACAAAAATAAGGAAATTCTAAAACAGGAATATTTAAACAAAAAAGAAAAAGTGATAGGGCTGATTGAAAATACAAAAGCGAAACAAGCGAAATCACTAATAGATGATTGATGCGTAGAGAAACCAGACTTTTGGAAACTGATTAAGAAGATGAAAGAACGATCAACACTGAAGGAGATATGGGGCCTATTTTTCATCAAACTAGTCCTCTTGACCCACTGCACCCCTACTTAGCTCAACCCCTGCAGTTTAACCCAGTTTCTGGCTGAGGGCCTAGTTTTTTCCTTGTACATGTTGAAGCAGTCCAAGGAAAAAAATTAACGCTTTTCTCCATCGGGTGATTCCCCCGGGGCAAGCAGCGGCGGGTTAGACAGGGGTGTTCAGATCAGAGCAACAAACTCTAGAAACGCCGATACTTTTTGGGACATTTTCAACAAAACATAATCATAATACAACAAAAGAAGCATAACAAATTAAACAGCATCAAAATAAAACGAGTTTTTCCATCAAAATGTCTTTACGTAATTCATCTTTGCGTTTGAGATAAATGGAATTAAGATATTGGGTTTGGTCAAATCATGGTCAAATTGAGCATTTTGAATCTGACTGATGCTCCCACCAGAATGACTCTTTTTCTAACAATTTGATTGGTTATCCGAATAATTTTTAAAATCTGACTCAAATTAAAATCCAAATCAAGCATCAGGAATAGAAGATAGTGATCAGCTTTGATCTGCTTTTTTTTCTGTTTTTTTCTGTTCTTTGATCTGTTTAAAAACAATTAACGCCCCCCTACCCGGCAGGAAGTTGGGTATACGCACATCGGCCCCCAACTGCCTGCGGAATTAGGCTTTTTATGGTCGGTGATTGGACCTTGGAAGAATTCCGGAGGTGGGACCAATGCACCTGTCTCTGCAAACCAAGAGGTAAGCAGGACGAGAAGGATAGATAAGAAGAAAGAACAAAAGAAAGAAAGATGAAAAAAAAAGAAAAATTAAATAAATAAATAAAAAAAAGAAAAACAATATGGGGATGGAGGGTGGGGGAAATAAATTTTCTTGCTCTCTTCTTCGATCTGAAGCTCGATCTTCCATGCCTAAATTGAACCGAGACAAAAACGTGACAACTGACATGACGCAGACGCAGAACAAAGCATCACATGTACTTCCGCTCCTGCGCATCATCGAGTCTAATGAAATATTCTAGCAAGGACGCTGAGGGTTGGCGGTAACCCCGGTTAAAATACTTCTAACCGGCCAGAAAAACCGCAAATTGAATATCCACATAATATTTATGGATAAAAAGAAATGAGCGTTGAAGAAATGAAACAATTATTTATAAATACAAGAACAAAAAATAAATAAACAGAAAAAAACAACTGAACTACAAACAGAAGAAACAAGCTAATTGCCATAAACAAATTAATATTTGCAAGAACGAACAAACCTATCAATGATATCGATATCCTTTTTTCAATGATATCGATATCCTTTTAGATTTTTTTTTTTCAGATGCAGTTTGAAAATCGAAAGATTATTTTGAACTTTCAGTTTCAGAAGCAAGGTGGTTTCCGTTTTTGGTACGGCCCCCTGAAAATCAATCATACTGACTGACGGGACTACCGTGGATAAATATTTTTAAAATGAAATGAAATGAAAGTATCACCATTATTCCTCTTAAAATCGATATCGATATCCTTATCATATCCTTATCAATGTGGACGGAAAACGTTCTATGCGTTTAAGGGGCCTAAATGCTGAAATGATTGCAATCTAATCTCATTAATCATTGTTGTCGTGTCTCAAAGGATTCATTCTTTACAAACAGTTGATTTCCTTGGAAAAAATATTTTCTTTGTCGAAAAATGGTAATTTTTGCTTGGGCCCATATAGGAGAATTTCACTTGGCCGCAAATTGGATAATCTTCCGGCCCGGCGTTTGTTCTCCCGTGCCAAGATGCAAATCTTGTCTAGCCATTACCTTGTTTTTTTCAAAATCTTCGTCACTTTCAGCGTCCATTTTCGTTCATTTTTGGTCCTCGAAAAAGTTTGTTAGTTTTCCCGCTAATTTTTAAAAACCCAAAAGATTTGGGCTTTTGGGCCCAATTCACATTATATCGAGCCTCGTATTGGGTTGTAGTGATGTCATCACTTTGACCTGAATCTGAGCCATGTTATTTTTCGTCTACCTGCCTCAGGCAGACCAAAACGTAAGTTCTGACTGATGCTCAAGCATCGCAAGCACCAGTCTGAATCCGCCACTGTCTCTGGCAGCAAAATGTGCATGTAAATAACGAAGAACGTTACCAAAGGAAATTTTTTATAGTTGTTAACTAGTGCAGACTGATTTCTGGGCTTTGGGAGCGTTTTACCTGGAAGGTTAGTTTTGATATTATTCTTGCTCGGTCTTGTGTGTGGTGAGTTTCGAACTTTGAATATTTTGCATGCAAAAGCACCACAGCACAGACTGGACAATATTAGCCATATTTCAGCAG
>JAYJMH010014387.1:0-21902 GCA_036873815.1 Phacellophora camtschatica
TTGATGTTTTTGGCCCTACCGGTTTCGAGGTACAAGCCACCAAACGGGTGAACTTTATTTTGAGACACCCGGTATATGTACTGGGTGTCCCAAAAAAGGTAACTGCTTTGATCAAAGCTAGTGGTGCGAGTTTTGCTCAAATATATTCAAAACAATTCTTGAAATAGTTCTTGGTATTCAACTTGAAAATTGACACCTGGTTGGTTAATATTTGTGCACCGAGATTTGTGTTTTAATGGTGCTTGGAAACACACTCGGACAGAAATCCAAAAACTGAAAATTAAACACTTAGTTATGAAGCCCTTTATGAAGCCCTTTCTCTTTTTTTAGCATTTTTACTTAAAATCGACCAAAAGGAAACGATAATTTTAGTTTTCAAAAAATTTAGTCATGTACAACTGATTTTCAAGATTCTTTTCGGAATCATTGTTCAGAAATGTTTTCAAAAACAAAGAATGGTATCTGGAACACCGCTGTGGTTCAAAAAATACCTGCAAACGACCCTTCAAGAGCGTAGGCCAAAATCAAAACATCTGGTTTTGAGTGGGAGGCAAATTTGAACTGAATATGTTATTATCTGAATTCTCAAACAACAAATATCAACAAACTAGATTTTTATTTTAAATTTAACGATCGAGGATTACTCAAAAAAATAATTTTTGACGGTATTAAGCGATTTTCTCAGCACTAGCCTTTATCAACCTGTTACCATTTTTTTGGGACACCTGGTATATAAATATATATAATACAATTACATACAATACCATGCAATTAAAAAAAATAAATTTTTTCGCTGTTGCTGTCTTTATCTTGCTGTTACTGATTGTAATTTGTAATTTGCTATTATTGTAGTATTGTAGTATTTTATATAATTGCTTAATGTTATTTTTAAGATTTTACTTTGACATGAACTCTTACATTTTACGAATAAAATTGAAAATTAAAGAGCCTGGATATTGTGAAATTGAAAGAAGTTTGAAAGAAATTAAATTTAAAAATGTTGAACATTAAATTCCAAAGTGGAAAACTCCCTGTGAAACCTTCAAAAGAAAGTTCAAAAAGCGGGATCTCTGAGGAATTGAGGAATCTCTGAAACAACGTCAGCATTTGTCAGCTTTTTTAAAAAAAATGATATTTTATTCTGACTGGTTCAAAATAAAGTTTCAACGGTGCGCCAGTATGGATTTATTCACCCCAAGAAAACTTTACGGTCAAATCCTTTATAACTTTTAATGTTTAAACGCTGTTAAAATCATTTGCAGTTAGGAAAAAATTTATGAAAATTCACAGATTTACTAACTTTTTCATTCCCAATCCGAATCTCAAGTCAAAAAATTAATATTTTGAACTTTTGAAAAATTCCCAAGATGGCGGACTTTCGTTAAAGTGGTGTATTGGTGACGCTCAAATGAACGAAGCAAAGGTATTGAATCGACAGAAATTAGGGAAGGAAATGCTCATCTTCCATGGCATGTGTTTTCATCGTTGGAGAGAGACGTCACAAAATCCAGCTGGCGTTGAAACACGCGCGATGATTGCATCAGTTCATTTTTGTTTATTTCTATACACATTTGCATCCGTTTAAAAATCTTGGAAAATTAAAAATAAACGTATGGGCAAACTAATTGTATCTGCTGTTATGGTTAGACTAAAAATAACAAAAACCTACAAAATCTGCTGTGCTTCGTATCTAGCCATGCATATGCTCATTGCAAACTACCACCCATGCGACATTGCAAACTTTATATATGCACTCAGCCGGTATACCGTGGTAGTTGTGTAATAGTGGTTAAATTTTCAGATCTCTGTATGGCTGTTATAACTTTTGACAAAAAAGTGAAAATATTGAAAAAATTCAGTTCTACAAGCAGAAATACAATTTCTGGAAAGTTTCCTAAATTTCCGCAGTTGCCCTGCTTAACTAGAAAAACTGGATTACCATCTGTTCTTGTTGATTAGATCAATTATTTAGCATTTCTGCTCACACAATACCAGATTCATTTAAAACCAGGTTTACTTACTCCATCTAATTCCAAAACTTGTTAGTTTTGCCACAAAACTTTATTAGTTTGACAGTATTTAACAGCTGTTCACACGTCTTCGTTACGCTGCACACTCTGATGCATAAACTCAAATTAATTTTGTTTGATACAAGAGATAATGAACGTTTGAGATCTGCAGTAGTAAATTGGCAGTGGATAATAACAGAATAAAACATTCTGTTGTTTGACATAGCGAATAATTAACATAAATTGGGTGTCCTACGAAACGTATACACGTTATTGATGCTGTGGCAGTCATTAGGCCAGGAGCAGCTGCCTCCCACGTTTTTTCTAGACATGTAGTTCCTTTTTTTCAGACACCCTTTACTGCACTAAGCTGGCATGGAGGAGCTATGGTTTTAATATATATGTTATATGGTTTTTTTTATATAGAATAGGCTTTAACTTAAAGTTTGATACTTTCCATGGCAAGATTTACTAAGTGATCACTGAATTATGCGCAGTGCAAACCAAAATTTAGAATTACTGCAAAATCAGAGGGTTTGATAATAAGCATAAAGTCAAAATTGCTGGGAAAAACGGGGTGACCCATGAAGAGGAAAACTAATTAAACTCAATTAAACCAAAATAGAAGATTGTTGCTGCTGTCTTTCAGAAAATCATTAATGTTGGCTTTCTTTTAGTGTACCTTGGGGATTACTAAGCAGATTTTGGCAACGAAGGTATCAAAATTTGAGTTGAAGCCTTCTAGTTCAACGTCAAGCAAAAACAAAATTATCTAAACAAAATTCACTCCACAGCAACTTTGCAGACATTTTATTGTGGACATGTGGACAACCTGTACATTTATTCAATCGTCAAAATATGTAAAAGTTTTTTTCTCTTTTGAATTTCATTCAGTTCCAACCCTTTTTTGTCAATTTTTCGTTGTTTTATTAATTATTTGTTTGAATTTTGTAGGTACATAACACAACAAGGTCACAAATTAGAAGCAGCACCGAAACCGCCCCCTGCGTTGACCAATGCTGTGTCATGGAGACCTGAGTCAATAAAGTACAGAAAAAACGAAGTTTTTCTCGATGTCATCGAGTCTGTTAATCTTCTGGTAAGAACTATTTGAATCTGGATCTTAAGAAAATGCTTTTTCACAACTTTTTTTTCTATTTTTCTATATTTATTTAATGTTTATTAATTTTTTATTACTTAGGCTAATTTTATTTATTTAAGTGTAATTCTCTCCCCCTAAGAAAAACCCCTGCGAAAGTTATTTGAAGGTTCTTTCTTTTTTGTTTTTATTTATTTGTAATTTTGTCCGTTGAAAGGGAAGTGTACGAGAGAGACTTGGGCAAGTCAATTTATTTCTTTTGTTAATTGTGGAATTATTAAATTAATGTTATTTGCCAAGTTGAATATTTTACTCTTTTCGTTATTGAAAAAATATATTACAAAATATTATGCGCTCGCAAGTAACATCCTGAAATTCAGTCCGGACAAACAAAAATAGATTTTTGCCATAGTTTTCTTGCAAGATTGTCGAATCTTTTGTCCGACAACAAGTCACACGAAAAACAAAGCAGTATTACAAGGGCTTCTCCTTGAATGGGAGGAGAGGGGGCTTTTTAAACCAGCATCAGGCTGAAGGGTAACTTTATCTAAAAAATTCAAAGTATTTGAATTACACATGTTCCCAATTTCAAAGGTTTTTTGGATCGAGGTATATATAATTGGGATGTGCTATTGTATAGGTTTGGTTTGCCGAAGTTTTTTGCTAGAGTTTAGAACAAATTATATGATATAGGCTGTGGAGCAGAATGTTTGCAAAGATTTGTTTGCTTGTCACCGTGAAAAGTTCTATTCTTGTAGTTAATTTAAAATATTTGGTTTGCTCTTTCTTGCCAGAGACTAAAACAGTAGAGACCATTTGTGAAATTATAGCTTGGAAATTGGAAATACGAAATTTTAGATGTATTGAACTCAAAAACACGTGGAAGCTCATGCGTCTAACACAATCCTAATTAGCAAATTTCATGCAAAATTAAAAACATTTATGAAATTATCTGTAAGGTCACTATTTGAAAAATTTCCTGCCACGGTTGGGTGCTTTTTCATGCTCTGGAATCTAATTAAATTTGGTAATTAATCTTGATTATCTGAATTTTGGGCTATTTCTAGGACATGCTAAAAATTTTGAGGCTCGTGGCAAACTAAAATTTTGGTTATGAACACTTTTAGATTTGTACTCTGTGGCTCCGAATGAAATGGGGCAGGAATAGTAGGGGGTTGGAAAATTCTCTAAAAGCTAATAGTATGGGGTCGGAATAGTAGAGAGGGGTGGGGGGGGGCGGTTGGAAGAATCTTTGAATTGATTCCAGGGGATGGTCTATTTATGATATGAAAAACATATATTTATTAAATTGGGCTTAGATATTGAGAAAAGGAAAGTTGGAAAAATATCTGAAAATCAATAGTTGGGGGTCCTAATGAGGAAGGGGACTGGAAAAAGTTCAAAAATCAATAATAGGGGAAGGGCTATTATTCGGAGTAGCCCCAGAGTAGTCTGTATTTTTGTAATATTTTTTCACCAGTTGCTCAATAATTGTATATAAAAAAATTACATTTAAAATTAAGTATATTTGAAAATTATATTTTAAAAATGTGAGCAAATTACACTCATATTGGTTTGAGATTTATTAATGTTTGTATAGTGTTTTCCTTTTCATGAATAATTATTGTTCTGCTACTTATATTACAACAGGTTGGTATGTCTGGTAACGTATTAAAGAGTGAAATTGTTGGCTCTGTTAAAATGAAATGCTATTTGTCAGGAATGCCGGAGCTTCGACTTGGATTGAATGATAAAGTTTTATTTGAAAATACTGGAAGTATGTTTTTTTTATTCATCTTTCGCAAAATGTTTTTAGAACTTAGATTTACTTAATTTTCGTTAATCATTACACTTACCCATCCACCGTTCGAAATGTAAATAATTTAAAATAGTTGAAATATTTCTAAAACGTTTTATTCGATAAATTCTCTACGATGCTTGCCTGGCTAACTCACGATCATTTTTTGTAAGCAACTTAGGATTTTTGGTAGTACCGAAGTTGCTTAATTTTCAGTCAAAAGTTGGAACTCAAGTTGCTTATATGGTTGCTTAGATGTTTGATACTAGGCTTAAACAATAATTGAAAACAGTACTGTGCAATTGAAAATAGTATAATAGAAAATATTACTGGGCTCAACAGTCCCATTTATGGCCACATTGTCCTACCACAAAAGAGAAGAGCTTGCTCCAATTGCAATTTATTGGAAATGGCTCATACTTGCTTCTTATAAGTTGCTGACTTAACTATCTTATCTCATTTAATTTTTAGACGACTTTAGTACATTTGCCTTGTAAAGCAGTTGCTTATAAATAAATTATCATGTGTATATACATTTAAGAACCTGGACCTGACACTAGGAAAATTTTTCTTTTTAACCAAAAACAGTTATGAACAAAAACTTTTAACGAGTTTTAAATAAATAATGCTTTTATCAACTTTAGTTCAAACTTCAAATACGACTAACAGCGGGCTTCTTGGATTTTCAGGCGCAAATTACGAATTAAAAGTTTTTTTGGGATGACTACTTGCTGCTTGAGTTAATCCGTAATGATCCAATGATAACTAATTTGTTTAATTTTGGAATTTAATATCTCCAGCCGCAAAATCATTGGATTATTATTTATCGTTATTATCATTTTATTTACTTTTTGCAACTTAGAATTTCCGAAAGGACTAATCCATTAATTTAAGCATACTTATTTATACTGCTTTCACACCGACACGGTTAAACCAGCTTTATCCAGACTAAATTTTTCCCAATCAAATGCTCAAATGTAAATTCTAACTGAGTGTTTTGTGCAATTCTCTGCAAAATCAGACGCTCGTCATTTTTTTTTGGATATTTCGAAACTAAAAATTCTCGTCGATGATGTCAAACAGAACACTTTTTGAAATGGTGAAATTCTTTGAAACTGTGAAAGTTTGCTTTTTAACGAGTAGCCTTTGGGCCTTGCCCTCACCCAGAAAAATTTGGTTCCTTGGTTAGGCACAAGGCTTAAAATATTGTTTTTTCTACTGTTTACTTATATTCCAAAGTATTTACATCTCTTTTTCAGGGTCTAAAAGCAAATCTGTCGAGCTTGAGGATGTTAAATTTCACCAGTGCGTTCGCTTGTCAAGATTTGAAAATGATCGCACAATTTCTTTTATTCCTCCCGATGGTGAATTCGAATTAATGGGATATCGTCTGAGCACCCACGTCAAGCCTTTGATATGGATCGAATCTGTTATCGAAAGGCATCCTCACAGTCGAGTTGAATACATGATCAAGGTATGGCGTCAATGGCCGTTTTTGAATTAACGTTCATGGGTTTTCAAAACCGAAATTTCTAGTATTTCAGTAGTATTGGCAAACAATGTGTCAACTTATAAATTCAAGGCTTTTATAGTTTTACGTTTTTTTTTTACAAATTATTTATGCTTATACTATGAGTTGAGTTATCGTACTTAACGTGCCTAGCCCACGAAAATCTCGAGATGACTCGTTGTCAGCAGGGGACACGGGCCATACAGTTTCAGGCACATACACTTGCTATTCTTGCAAGGTATGGGTTTTTGCGCTTGGCGCAGGGGGACCTCTCAGGGCGACTCTGGTCCTTCCTCTCGATGTGATTCTTTTTGCCTTTGCCTGGAATTGCAGAGAGATAGCAGCTCTCCTTATACTTTCACAGCAAGTATGACCTTGGTGGGATTCGAATCCACAACCTTGCGATCGTGAGTCAGGTGCCTTAACCAATAGGCTAACCTCATTATTGCCACACGACACCTACAATTTGTTGCACTTACTTGGATTATAGATTGAAGCCACTTACATCATATTCAAGGGAAAATATAATTAAGAAAAATAAAGCTCCTCAACTCCTGGAGACATTTTGCGTCACCTGGTAATAACAAAACGATTGCGTCACCCTGTGACATAAGACATCTAAAAAGATGACAGAAACCAGATTTATGATTGATTGTTTTTATTTTAGGCCAAAAGTCAATTCAAGAAAAGATCAACGGCTAATAATGTTGAAATAGTAATACCCGTTCCACAAGATGCTGATTGTCCTAAATTTAAGGTATTTATTTTGATTAAACCATGGAGCAATGCGGATACTTTTGCTTTATCGTTATTTACTGCGGAGGCGGATGTTTAAATTACATTTGCGGAGGAGGACGTTTTTATCTTGTTTTTATCAATGTCATATACGGTCAATATATATATACAGTAAATATATACATTAATTCAATTTTAGACAACTATTGGGAGTGTGAAATATGCACCCGAACAGTCATCAATTATTTGGACGATAAAATCTTTCCAGGTACTTTATTTTTATTGATTTTATATTCTGACTCAATGGACGTGACGTTTTTTGTAATTGTCTTGTAGTATTTCGTGAAATTTTAAATGTTACGTAAGTACGGGTTTTAAATGTTATGATATGCTTAATTTTAAGCTACAATTTGAAATATTTGAATACAAATTTTTTGCAAATCAACTGTATACAGTTCATTATTTTGGCTCGAAAACACAGTTTGTGTCTGGTACAGACATAAAGATTTGGCATTATATAAAGGGTCGACCCCAATTTATCGTTTTGATTTCGTTATAAGATTGAATCCCAAAGCGATAAGGATACGGTTTAAGGAGAGTCTACATGCGCATTTATTCGTTTCAAATTCATATAGAAATCGTATCCAATTCCTATACAAACCATTTCAACATCGCATACGATTTGTTTAAAATTCGTATACAATTTTTTTCAAAATCGTGTACCAATAGACCTAATCAGCTAAGGTCCCATGAGATATGACTAGAATGACTAGCTGAAAGACATGACTAGAATGACAAACATGACTAGCTGAAAGCTCCATTTGTCTCAAATCACTTTAAAATCGTGTACCGTAAATAATTATAAACGATAGTGGCAACGACGTTTGCTGGATACGATTTGACTCATTATCAAATGTGTATAGAAAGCAAATGATAATTTGGGCTTCTGAAGTACAAAAAGGTATCTTGTTTCTTCGTATAAAAAACTTAGGTAACTTTTGTGAATTCCTGAGAATTTGTATTTATGAATTTCCAAGAATTCCTATTAATGAATTTCTATTTTAGAATTCCTAAGAATTTTTACGAATTGTGAAAACTATTGCAATTTTCGGAGAATTCTTAGCAAAACTGCTATGAAGTTCACATGATGCTCCCTCTGCTGGATTTTAATTCCTGATAATTTTCATTAATGAATTCCTAAAATTCCTATTTATGAATTCCTAAGAACTCTTACTGATTTCTAAGAATTCTTCCTAAGAATTCAGAATTTTATTTTAAAGAATTGTCACCTTTATTACAATAAGTTGCAAGGGATCGATATGGAATCATGTATAAAGATATTGACAAATTTATTTCTCATATTAAGCGAAACTGCTATGAATTTTGCTAAAATTTAGCTTAACAATATGAGTTATTTATTGCTATGTTTTAGGGCGGTAAAGAATTTCTGATGCGTGCTCATTTTGGTCTTCCAAGCGTTATTTCAGGTAACATGTTATACATTCTTTTGTTTCAAATTTTTCTTAAAGTTTATATAAAAAATCTATCTATAGAATGTTTCCTGGCGGATGTGCTTTGTTCTACTGGTATCTACCGGGTGTCCCAAAAAACCTTACATTTGTTTTGCAAACATATGCAAAAACGTTAATACGAATCTTTGTAAAAACACATCCAGTAGACTGCCTGATAACATACGAATAATTTGTGACCTTGATTATAAAAGTGCAAATGAAAGAGAGATAGTATCACGATAAATATCCTAAACTTCTTTGCAATGAAAACAACGTGAATCGCCATTGAAGCATTTTAGGCCTGTCAATGAAAATTTCTCATCAATTTCGAGTCAGTGAAATTTTCTTTATTCAACTGTTTTTTTTTGCAGAGGAGAGTGAAAGACGGCCTCCAATTTCTGTAAAATTTGAGATTCCATATTTCACAGTATCAGGAATTCAAGTAAGTATGAATCTTGATATATCTTTGGTTTGATTTTAGTGTTCTTCTTTTTCACAGACTATCGAGTTGAATTTATCCTCATAATTTGATTACTAAGTGCCTAATTTTGTGTACAAAGTTGCTTTGTTGCTCATTAACAGAGAATATTGATTATTGTTTTTTAAATTGATAAATACGTTGTTGGTTTTTGCAATGTTTTGTAAATTCTTACTGGAAATTCAATATTTTGTAAATTAAATTCTTAATAAATTTTAATTTATCGTAGGTTCGATATTTGAAAATCATCGAGAAGAGTGGCTATCAGGCTCTACCTTGGGTCAGATATATCACACAAAATGGAGGTATATTGAATCAGAATTCTGATATGTTTTATTAAGATTATGTTTGTTTTTATTGCCATAAGTTTTCTATTTAAATCTAAATATTTACTTGAATTTTTACTTAATCCAAGCTCATAACATGAAGATTTTATTTAAAATCCATAATCATGACAATTAGAATTTGTTTACGAGAGTTGGGGATCATTTTAGAACAAGGGTCATTTTAGTGGCAGGATAAATCTGCTTCCATTATCTTTCAAAGTATTGGGTGACCTAGAAAAATGTATCCACGCCACGTTTGCAAAGCTGTTATAAAGGAGTTTTAGTTTCGATTATCCATATTGTTATCCATTTTGTTTTGATTGAAGCTGATACGTTGATACTAGAGTCTCCAACTTAAAGTTTTATTCCGTTTTGTCAAAATCCACCGAGTAATCTCTGAGATATACTGAAGGAAAGCCAACGTTAATGGATTTTTCAAAGCCATTGTGTAATATTTTCTGCAGTTTGCAGCAGCAGAAATTTTGTGTTTTTGTTTTCATAACTCAGTATAACTCAGTAATAACTCAGTTTTCTTTGGTATAACTCAGTAATCAGTGATTATTCGGTAGATTTTGGCAAAAAATCAAACTATAAATTATATCAAATTCAAATTCAAAAATGAATTATCAAAACTACAGCAGAATTGCAAACATGTACATGGTCGGGACAATCTCTCACGCTATCCGGTAGATTCGGAGCTTTTGTAAGAGAAATCCAGAAAGCCAATTTAATCTCATTTTAAAATCATGATCATTTTTGTTATGAATCTTTTTTTATCGTCTCATTAATTTCATTATTTCTCTGTAGATCTCTCGCAGTCTTTTCGGACTTGATAAGAAAAGTTTCGTTTTCTTTTTTAGATTACACTCTAAGGACTGCTTAATTGCTCATTGGTTGCTGAATTGACAATAGAAAAACTTGACTTGTGCAATCCTGGCTTTATCAGGCATTAAAATAGACTTTCTGTCAACATTGGACAAATATTGATAATAATCGTACGGGATTGATTCGACTTTTGCGGATTGATTCGTTATGTGTAACTGGGTATTTAGCAGATGCAGATGTAATCAATCATTTAGTCATAACCAGTGTAGTAATTCTGTACTGTGCATCACGAATCGATAAATGTAAAATGCTAATTTTGATACATGCATGTGTTACTTTCTCTTGTATGACCACCTAAAGAGGGGGGCATTGGGGGTACCTGAAACCGCAAAACCGCAGAAAAATTGGCCATAAACCGAACAAAATGTTAAAAACCGCTATACCGTTGTTGATTTAAACATTATACAATATGAATATTGTCAATAGAACTATCACTATCTAAAAACCGCGCAAAAATACAATTTTATTGAAAACCGTTCTTATTCAAGGGTAAAAACCGTTCTCCGCAAGGCACCGCAAAACCGAAATACCGGACTAAAAAGACAAAAATTCCGAAATACCGCACTAAAATATGGTCAAAACCGCATTACCGCAAATCCCAATGCCCCCCTCCCTAAACATAGCCTGCGTGCAGACTCAGAGTTTTTTTTTATGTTCGTCCTCCTGTAGATGTACATAAAAAAAACTCAGAGTCTGCATAAAAAAAAACTCGGAGTCTGCACGCAGGCTACCTGAACGGGCCTGACGCCCTGACAGCTTTGTCTAAAAACTCTTAAGTTTTATCAATTATGTGGTGTTTGAATTTGAAGAAAAGTGAGAAATTATGCATAAATCACTATTTAAAGAGAGAGTTATCATGAAGTATTTACCACCAGGCCCACAGAGATGAGGTCATTTCCCAAGAGTCCGTAGTTCCTAGTCCCTGCTAAGTTTAGGAGCCCGAGTAAATAGAAATTGCTTCAAGTTCTATAAATGTAAGCATGGCATGAAAAAGCACCTGACCGTGTCGCAGGATTTTTATTCAGAACGTGATCTTGCAGGAAATTTTGTAGAATTATCTTGAAAGTTACGTTGGTTTGGTTGTTATGTTGAATTGCCAATATCCTGCAGGAAGTTTGTAGGCAAAATTTGTTTGGTCGCGAGCACCAAATAAAAATGTCTAGCCACCAATGCAAGTATATCTAATGAATGGGGCCCTCAAACTTTCAAATGCACGTCATTATTCTTCGTGGCTGTTTACTAACGGGTGGTTAAGGTTTAACAATATTTAAAAAAATAAAATTTCATTACCCATTTTTATATTTAATCGTTCGTGATAAAGATTTAGTTAATTTTTAAATGTCTTGTCCATCTGTGAGGTCCAGGAGCAAACATTTTGTCAATTTTAATTGCACGTGCAAAGTTCTGCCATTTTTGCTTTGCCTCGCTTATGATACGACAGCCTCGTGTTTAAGGTCAACTGAAAGGCGCGAGAAAACCCGAGAAAAAAGGGAGATACAAAAAGAAATTGCTGGGTAAAAATGCCCGTGATCGATGAAATGAGCAGTCCAATTTCAAATTTGAAATCTGCTGCAGATGAAGTCGATGTTCAGCTGCAGGGTGATCGTCATTGTTCCGATCTTGGCACACAGTTAAGCACAAGTAACAGCGGTAAGTCGCTCACAAGGAGGAAGGAGGATATCGACATACGCAGCACAGCACGGGGAGACTGGGACAAGGGATAGAGGGGGCTTGGGTTAAATTTAATCACAGTCACTAGTGGTTGCTTACACAATAATAAAAACACAATATGACACATCACACAATTTAAAGAAAATACTACACTAGTACTAGGATAATTCTTTTTAAATTACGTTTTTTTTATGCCATACACATATCATAAACATAAAAAAACATAAAAAATACCAGCGGGGGTCCACCAAAGAAAAGCATAACTGTTCCCAATTGTGTAGCTAATTTTTGGCCATTTTTTTTACGCGTGTGTGTGGTTTACAAAAATGATTTCAAAATGGTTTTCTCTCTCTCAAAATGGTTTGGAATATGGAAGTACTGCTTCTTGCATTTTCTACCCCAAGCAAAAATTTTCCCAAAGATTGAAGTAGGGAGGTGTGCTTCTAGGATACTGCCAACTTTTTATATGTTTCAGAAAATAATAAATTTTCAAAATTTATAGTTACTACCTCTGGCTATGCTTTTTTTCTTCGCCCTGCCTGTCAGTCTGCTATATGTGTCATATGTGCATGCATGAGATTTTTCCAAAATTGTTGTAAGTACGCCAATTTTGAATGATTTCTATTGTTTTGAATCAGGAAAACAATGAGATTATAAGAGATGCATTTAATGTGTGTCCAAAGGGATGGGAATACATTTACCCAGAGGGCAGTACCACCTGACTTGGGTAGGGGGCATGGCCTATATTTTGGGGTGTGGGATTACAATTTTGATAATACATTTTTGTGTCTGAAAAATGTTTTATCAAAGAATATAATTTTGTTTCAAAGTTAAATGGTACCCAACCCAAGTTAAATGGTACTGCTCCCTTGGCATTTGACAAAGCTTATTCTGAAAAATATGCATTAAATATTATATGAAGTAGCAATATTTGATGCAGTTAACTTACAATTCTGTATCTTACTCTTTAAAATTGATGCTTTGATACTGAGATATTCATCTTCAAACACCAGATTTGCAATCACATCTTTAATTACTTGGCTTACAAGCAACACATTGGAAAACACTTAAATTCACATTTGGTGATGTGCGAAGATTGCTAATATATTTCAAAAATAATTAGATATATACATGTTTATTTAAACCTGATGAGAACAAAGACACATTCTTGTTATTGAACTTTTACTGGGTGATGCCTAGACTTTTAGAGGGAGACTTTGGTTTCAGAATATCTCAGCACTCCATCAGGATCTGATTTTGCCAAGCATGGTGGCAGATTTTTAGTTAACGATTAAGGATTGACATCTGTATAATATTAAACACAGTAAGCCAATATCTTGATCTGTAGAAATCATCAAAAGTGCTGCTTCTTCTTGCAACACCCAGTTAGTTTATTTCATGTTTTTGCGTTTTTATTTGACATACCATTATGAATTTTATGCAACATTTGTTGACTGCACTTGATGCTAAAATAGATGTAAAATTATATTTCATTGAAAAGTTTTATTGTCTACATTAATAGTTATTTTATAAAAATTTTGTAACTTGATATTACCTTTATTTTAGGCTATGCAACATTTAGTGGTATAAATGATTTTGACTATCCAGAGATTTTTGGCCCTCAGTCTGATCAGCATCCAAGCATTAATTCAAACCTGCTTCATACCATTAAAAGAATACCTATTCCAGAGGAGCTCTTTGAACAATTTGAACGTATCTTTCATTATGAAATTTTTAAAATAATTATTCTGTTTTTTTGAAAATTTAAAATTACAGAAATGGTATACCGGGTGTCTTAAAATATTATGTGAGCAATTGACTTAGTTGTTTTGGTTTTATGGTCCTTGCTGACAAGGTGATAATCATTATTGGGTTTTCTAACAATTATAATTTTTAAATATTGTTGACAATATATTGAACTGTACAGTAAGAAGAAAAAGGAGGTATTTTTGAGAAAAGCACTTCTTTGACAGTAGCTACACAAATGAATCTCAATGAGGGCTGTAGAAATCCACTTATTGTAGAACAGAGGAACAAGAGCAGATATTTTAATAATAGTGAAATTGACATGCCATTTAAAAGCGAGTAACCATCAAAGACAAAGTGAATTTCCTACAAGCAGAAAATCAAAACAAACAAAGCCATGTTTTGATTTCCTGTTTGAGAGAATTTTCTTTGTCTTGAATGGCTAATCGTTTCGAAATTGGTGCTTTGTTTTTTATGTTCATTTTGCATAAACCAGCTTTGAAACCAGTGTGCGAATTTTACAATTGTTAAAAAATTCACCTGTGTTCTGTTGTAGGCCTATTTATCTTTAAAATATATTGACTGATTGAAGCGATTTAAAGATTGTTCCAAAGCTAAAACATTGACTTGAATTTTTTATATATTTTGCGACTTTCCGATTTTTAAAATAGGTAGAATTTGTAAATTTTATGAAAAGAGGTAATTTTAACTATGAGACAATGAGAACTATCTTTAATTCCATATTGGGAATGGTAACCACAATATGAATATGGCCAAAAGAAGTCCCAAGTATAAGAAAATACAAGATTTACATTCCCAAGACAACAAAAACATTATTTATTTGTCTCAAGTTCAAGTGCTCAAAATAAAGATGGTTATTGTATGACCACATTTTGTTGCTTTCTGGTATATTTCACAATCACCTTGTTTTTTAAAACTTACAATCCAATCTTTTAATTACCTGAAAAATCCCCTGATCCTGTAAAACCTATCAAAGAGGCAAACTTTCTTTTTAGGCCACCCTGTATGTAAAATTTTAGATTTGTTCTTGAAATTTGTCAATGTCTTAAATCTTGTTATCAAATTTGTTCTTAAAGATTTGTTCTTAAATTTGAAATTTGTCATGTTTGTTATTGTGATAGCTAATACTGACACTTTAGATGTTATCTTTGTATGCTATAACTGAATCGCCATTTATATTTTGATGTGTTCAAACTTTAACATTTTCAAAGATGTACAAGCCAATGTCACAATGGGACTTTTTGCTGAAATTAGCAGGGCATGGCTTGCGATTGACAGTGACATATATGTTTGGAACTTTGAGGATGGGTAAGAGATTTTATTAAATTTCAATTGAAACAAAATTTGCTAACCCATGTTCATCATTTTTTAAATATAGCTCTTTGGATCTGTTTAAACTTTGCCACATCGCTGACTAAAAACTGCATCAAAAGGAATAATTTGCATGCAAAAATTGCAATAGATATTTGAACTGGTTTATTCATGTTTAGTTACCGGGTGACCCAAAACTATATCTCCGTTAGCAGGGCTGCAGCTCGAAATCCTTTAAGCTAGCGATTAAAGATGTCCGAAGGGCAAACTTAGGGTTTGGGATATCACGTTTACTTGTCCAAAGTGGGAATTAGAAATGCCCTTACTCTTGAGTATTCAAATGAATTTAAAGGAACGTCATTCATTTCCAGTTCACCTTTTGACATTGAAACGACTGGCTTGCTCCTATATCGACTTTGATCAATGAATCTTTTTAAATTTCATACTCCGCAAGTGCCATTAAGGCAAGCAAGTGGTTTTAATGTCAAAACATAGAGACTAAAAATGAATGACGTTTTTCCCAAATTGACTTGGGACAATTTTAATTTCTTGGGACATATAAGCGTGGTCGCAGATAACGTGGTTCCTGACTCAAGGTTTGCCCTTTGGACATCGTTTTATTTACAATTTGAGAATGTAGTCTCTTAGTAGAGAATGTAATTTGATAAATTTAAGGTCACCCGGTATACATTTTTTTAATTTATAATTTATCTTTTTTAAACTAATTCTTCAGAAGCGATGTGGCTTATTTTGATGGTCTGGATGAAGTTATTCTTGCTGCTGGACTCATCACTCCAAAAGCAGGTGTGGATAATTTTTTGCATATTTCATGTTTGATGTTTGCAATTTTTAATTTTCCTACTGCATTTTTTCAAATATATATGCATTTCAGAGCACTTATTAATTTTGAAAGTTTAAGAGGAGTGAATTGCAGAGCACAAGATAAGATATTTAGTTAGACATTATTTGCTTTTTATCCTTAAACCATTGGTCACGAATAATTTTAAAATTTGAATTCATAGGAATTTTTCAAGACCACATCAAATTTCTTCTTTGCATCACAACTCCATTCAGTATCGTTGTTCTTGGTGTTGGATTTGCAGATCAAAAAGGTAAAAATTTATTTCTAATTATCTTTTCAGCCAGTTAATTTCAATTTGCTTGCTTGATTATCACGATGTTGGTTTTGGTTTTGTCTCAAGTGTTTATTAAAAGGCGGCGTTTATTGTGGTGCTTATAAGAGAAAATGTGGTGCTTATAAGAGAAAATACTGTCACAAATAAACTTCTTTGAACATCACCAGTACAACCATGGTAACCCATCTATATCTCTGTTATCTCATTAATTTAATTATTAACCTATTTGTTATTATTAGTTAGACGTATCCGTGTTATTAATTAACTATTATATATATAATTATTTGTAAATAAACAAGATTATCATTATCTTGTTTATTAGTTTATCATTATCTTGGCACTATTAGTTTAGTTACAGAGAATTTATATGTATTTGCTGACTATTGCCACACATAAAAATCTCATGATTATTATTGCATTAATTAATTAACTATTGTTGACGCTTGGAAGCATCCAACCCTTTATCAGCCGAAGCCCCCAAAAGTGAGCATAAGCTAAATATATACTGTTACGAACAATGGAAGTAAAGCTAATAGTCAATGTTATTTGACATGCTAATTAAACTAGTCAGAAAAGTATAAACAATGAAAAGAAGGATGTACCTAATTGGAATAACACCAGTGGCACAGAATAAAACTGTGAATTGAGAAATGGGTGATCTCAAAATGAGTGGACTTTCATAAATTAGTAGATCAAAGTTATTATTAGTCTTACCTAAAATCGAGAAATCCATTTCTATTACATACATTTTTTTAATAAATTGATTTTATTTTTGTTGACTTTAGATGGTAAAGTTTATGGTGAAATGCACCTACAGCCTCAACCGCTGTTTACGATCTCCACTGACAACGTTTTCATGACATCAATATCCGGGTTATGGAATGGTCGAATATTTTTGAGTGGAGCTGATGGTTGTTTGTACGAACTTGCATATCAGGTTTGTTTGTTTTATGGTTTTTAACTAAATGGTGGTTTGACATATCATCCAGTCATATGCAATCACGTTTATATGTCCAAAACTGGAAATTAAAATAGTCCTTATCTCATCCGTGAGTTTTCAAGTTTTAAAGGAACGTCATCCATTTCCAGTTCACCTCTTGACCTTAAAGCAACCTACTTGAACCTACATCGACTCGCGGAGTTATCAGTGATATTTTTAAAATTCTAAACTTAAAAAGTGCCATTACTGCAAGCAGTTTGTTTTTAATGTTAGAATATGTGTTATGTTTTAATAATTCATAGGTTTTATAAGAATTTAGCAGTTCATAAATTACGTTTTTATCCCCTCCGACTTCTAATAGTATCAATTTTTATAGATTTATATATACAAATATAGATTTTAGCTCTTGACTTTGCTTTGCTCTCAAAATTTTTATCTCATTGAGACAATGCGTTCATAGAGTATAAGAATTACAAGGGCAAACAGGTTAGCTTTGTTGGTAGAATGGGTAAAAGTAACTTAATATTTTGCAGGCTCAAAATAGCTGGTTCAGACAAAGATGTAAGAAAATCAACCATTCAGCGAGCTGGACATCTGTTATTCTTCCTTCATTCATGACAAAGGCTTTTTCAAGTGAAGGTAAACTTGAAATCTTTATTATTTGATTTCTTTAGTATTGATTGATTAATTGATTGATTGATTAAATATATGTATATATAATCTGTAATTATCGATTATCTTTTTCTGAAGTAAAACATTATAAAACATTGGGAGTAGAAACAATGTGGGGTGCAATGTGTTTTTGGAAAGGTTCTAAAGCGGTGAAATTCAGTTATTTGTCTTTATTTTATAACGTACTGTTAAACTTGTAATAATATCTTCACCGATGCTGTAAATAATCTGCATACATAACCCACATATATACATTTTATATATACCCTGCAAACGTATCTTAAAAACTAACTACCACATATTCTACATAAGTACCTCAAGCATTCCTTAGAAACATACCTTACATATATGCACATATCTTACAAATTCCTTCTGCACACTTTTACATACCTTTATAACACATACAGCTTTTGTTCGTTTGCCCCACATGCACCTATATTCTTAGTGATATGTTCTTTGTATTTTGATATAACTGATATTTGTCTTATTTTGCACAGATCCTATTTGTCAAATAGCTGTTGACAACACGAGAAATACCTTGTATGGTAGAACTGAAAGTGGGAGTATACAGGTAACTTGCTGTCTAAGTTTGAATTTATTTGTAATGTTGGCATCCAAATATTGTGTTTTGGATACCACATGGTAATCAATTAAAAATAATGTATGTAACAAATAGTCAAAATCTATGTTAGTTTTTAGAGCGATAAATATATATACATTGATTTTATCAATGTTACTGTGTATTTGTTGGTGGACATTACTTTCAAATGAGGATGGCCTAGTTAGTTAATGCGCCTGACTTTCGATTGTATTAAGGTCGTGGGCTTGAATCCCACCAAGGTCATACTTGCTGTTAAAGTTTGAAGAGAGCCGACTCACGATCGTAGGGTGATGGGTTCGAATTCCACCAAGGTCATACTTGCTGTAAAAGTGTGAGGAGAGCTGACTCACGATCGTATGGTGATGGGTTCGAATCCCACCAAGGTCATACTTGCTGCAAAAGTGTGAGAAGAGCTGCCGCCCTGCGTAATTTAGCCTTGTGCTATACAGGGATCTCCCTACGCCCAGTGAAGAAACCCATAACTTGTGAGAATAGCCAGTGTATGTGCCTGAAACTGAAACTTATGAATTTATTTTCTTTCACTGGAAGGTTTACGATGCTGGTGAAGATGGTTTGGGAATGAGTCTTATTTCCTACATGAACTCAAACTCAATTGCAGTAAATGCTTCAAGTGTTGCGAGGTAATTTGGTGAAGCGAAATTTTATTAAATTACGTATGTTGTTATTTATAATATGCATAAATTATGTATATATTTGTAGGATTTTTTCCTTTCTGTTCTCTTCATTAATTCAAAATTTTTTGAAATGTTTTTCAAAGAGGTTGTATTTTAGGAGCTCAGATGCTGACCTAACAAGGACATTTTGAAAGTTTTATGGTTACTGTTTCGTTAGAATGTGTTAGTAATTTATTTCTTTTATTTGTACCATTTTATCAGGAACGTTGACAAGAAATGCATGGAAAGAATTGTCCACATTGCTCCTATTTCAAAAGCAGAATCGACGAGTGTACATCTCACTGCAGTTACTGACACAGGTGAACCATCTGATTTTAACTATGCTGACAAAATATATTTCCTGCTCAAATCTGCAAGAGGAAAGTCATGGTTATCATCGATCTTTTAAATTTTAACTTTCAAGTCAGCATTTGAAGTATAACTTTCAAGTCAGCATTTGAAGTTGCTTTCAGGCGTATTCTTTTAGTTATCCAAAATCTTCTGAAAACGGTAGACTTCGTAGAGAAATGTACGTTTCCAAAAGAACACACATTCTAGAAACGGTGGAGATTTGATTTTGAAAACGGTAGGGTTACCAAAAAAATATGCATTCTAATTCTACCAACTCTACCGTTTCCAGAAGACGCCCAAAAGAACACGTCCTTACTGTGCAACCGTAGGCTGGAACTCGATGGCGTTATTTCGAACCAAATTAAAGGTTTGCAGACTAGGCTAAATTTTAAATGCTAAACATGGTTGCAGATACTTACGGCATGTCCAGAAATTGAGTAAAAATGCTTGAGATATAAATATATATTCCACTTGACGTCGTTTTGAGTAAAGTTTGAGATATAAATATATATTCCACTTAAATCTTTGAATGTTTTTGCACTTTTTTTTTGGACACTTTATTCTGGGCCACCTTTCAATCGATCAAAAGAATCTATGGCAGATAAGCACGGTTATTGCGTGGACATACTGCTCTTTCGTAACAAAATATCTTCTTGTAGAATTTGCTGATATTTTCAATTAAAACGCAGTCTCTTCTGATTGCTGACTTTCTCTGAATTAAAGAAAATGGCTGAAATAAAACGGAGAAATCAATTTTTAAAACACACTATGTGTATTTGAGTGTTATCCTTGCAAGAACTTCGGTTGAATTTTATCGTCAGTGTCTGTTTTTTTCATAATGCTCAACCGAATGTTTTTATTTTGTTCCCCAGGAATACGATTGTACTTCTCAACTACATCTCCAACTAACATAGAAGACAGGCCATGCATGCTTAGGCTTGTGCATGTTCGTATGCCTCCTGGTTTTACACCTTCAGGCACGACCGGAAAGCCTACCAAAGTGCATCAAGCTTTTTATAGACAAGGTGAGTAACTAAAAATGTACTTCAGGTCTTTTCAGTCAAGACAACTAAGTTTATTTGGAAGGAATTATTTTGCATCGTGAACGTTCACCTAGTCTAGTTTATGCTTTTAAGTATAACTCAATGAATACTTTCACTCCGGGAAAGGTCGTACTGTATGTCTCATTGATACACAGGGAGCCCACTTCAAATACATAATTTTTAATGTGCAGTTATTTTTTTCATTTTATAAAATAAATTGCGTTCACAATTTTTTTAAATTACTGCACTTTAGAAAATTATGTATTTGAAGTGGGCTGCCCGTGATTCGTAAACAATAGCTACACCTCTTTCTAACTCATTTCTAAGGTTTTAATTTGAGTTTATTTCTTTTAAGAGTTTTTTTGTGCTACTCTCTGCAACAAATAGAGGCAAAATTTGTAACAATAGTGAAATCGACACGACAATTTTCAAAGTGATTATCCATTGAAGACTAAGCGAATCCCTGCATCCCGAAAATCAAAACAGAGTTTAACGTAGGTTGCTTGTTTTGATTTTCCAGTTGAGAGAATTCGCTTTGTCTCTGATGGATAATCGCTTTATAATTGGCATATTGTTACAAATTTCACTATTGTTAAAAATTTGCCTCTGTTCCTGCAACATGAAAGGTACTTAAGACTAACATGTTTAGAATTTAAAATGCATCTGAAAAGTCCAGGCAGAAAAAAGTAACCAACAGCAACCGTGTTTGTTAAGTACTATTTCACCAAAATGTTTAAAATGCAGACGAGAAAACTTTTGATCTAGGATCTTTATCGAATTGTGTTATTATCGAAGAAGTTGCATTGATTTTTTTCAGCTCAAGACATTTTATTTTTTGGTGACTAGATCGTATAAGTTATATTTCATTTTAGGAACTACTTTGATGATAGAAAATTCGTCAGATGAGATCGATGCTTTGTGGTGTTTGAGTCGAGAATCATTTCCATTTCAAAGCACCTTGAAAGAGAGTCAGGTATAGTGGTGCTTTTTGTAGCGTAACATTTTTTATATTTTAGTGTTAATTGATGCTTTTAAAATGTTATATTTTACATGATATATACATTAAATTGAGTAGTTTTAAAATGTCAGCTTCAATTTCGATAGTTAATATTGGCAAAGAAAAAGTGAGCAAAAATTACCACTGTTTACCTATTTTTTCGGGTCGCCCAATAATGCCTGGAAAAATTGTTCTCAGAAATGTTTCGGGCTTTTTGAAATATTTTAGATTTAAAACAGTCAGTTAGTGGGCTTCTTAAAACTTCATTCAAGCTCGTAAATTTGATTTCTTGAAAAACACAACTCTATCTTTTAGAATAAGAATATTATTTTTGTAACATTTAATTATAAATATTAACGATAATAATGAGCGACGTTTCGATGTCATC
>JAYJMH010014398.1:0-21902 GCA_036873815.1 Phacellophora camtschatica
CGCAAGCAAAAATTTTAGAAGCGTCACATTTTGTTCCGTTTTTAAATTGTGCCGGCATCGTGTGAACGTAGTCCAAGTTTAATTCTAAGACTGCATTCCTCTGACATTGCAAATGTGGTTTTTGTGGACGCAACATAACTTGAGGGTTTGTTTTGACAACTCTTCAACGATGACAAAGATCATCTTTAATTGCTTGTATTTTGGCTTTTTTGTTCGCCCTAAGATTGTTAATCGGTTTTCGCGCCAACTCTTTACCATTCTGCAAAAAGCTCGATTTCTCAGAACAGGATTTAGGGACACCATTAAGCATTCAAAAAGTTCCTCATACATAACGGGTCACTCAATTTCAGTGAAATTTCACACACGGGGTCATAAAATATTGTTCTTCGAAACATTGTCAGGGTTTTTCTCGCAATCCAACAGTCCGACTTTTAAAAGGTTTTGAAATAGAAAAAGTCTTATAAAACCATTAGCAATAATTTGAATGTTAGTTATTTCGAGATTACACAACATATCGAAATTCGCTGACACATTTTGGTTGTTGAGCACTTTACTGATACATGTTTTACTTGAATAACAAAAGGGGATGTACCAGGAGCATTTGTCGCACGGGTGGTAAATTTTGAGTTTAATCCTCACTATATCATTTGCGTTTATTCATAAAAAATTTACGCATTTTTCATGGATTCTCCATTAAATTCTACATAGAATGATGTATACATGTACATGATTTATTTTAAAGCCGACAGCAGAGAATTAATTTTTGAAAATCACCTCCGAACGGAGTACAGTAACCTTAAACATGACATCTGAACTATTTTTTATTTGTTTGAAAAGGTTTCCACTAAAATTTCAGTTTAAAAAATATAAGATATCAACTTACCAAAATAAATAAATTACTTAACATGATATTGTTTATATTACCTACTAACGAATAATTGTAAATATATATCTGTATTTATATCGCTTTTTTATTAACATTCACTCTCGCTTGCTCTACATTATGCTATGTTACGCATATCTTCATGTTATACTTAGATATCTTATTACTCTTGGGTCTTATAGAATGCATTTTTATTATTGTACATTGATTAGTTGCTGTATTCTATGAAAAAAGTTGATTGATTGATTGATTGATTGATTGGGTTTTTTGTAGTGCACTTGTTTGCCTGGGTACAAAGGAAAAAGTTGTGAAATTGACATAAATGAGTGTTTGCCTTCGATATGTAATAACGGTTCATGCACAGACAAAATAAATGGGTATCTGTGCTCATGTTTTCCTGGCTACAATGGCACAAACTGTCAAATTAATATTAATGAATGTAGTCGTAAGTATATGTCATATTAATTTATGTTAATTATGATGTATGGCTGCGTGTATTTATATATATACAATGTGATTTATTTGTTCAACTCCTTTCACGCCCGTATTTATTCCTAATTAGCAGGCAAATCCTATTTAAGTTTCATTTTCCTGGGGGGTAGCATATACAAACTAGCATTATTTGGAAAATGAACCAACATTGAATCATCTGAAATCAGTATAAAGTTCTGTCCCGCGTTTATCTCGTGAAATTATGACGTTTTGTGTTGTTTAATAATTGGCGGTGTGGCTCTTCCAGCTTGGATTAAAAGGTTCATTCTGTTACGCAAAATCAACCAGACTTTAGCTATTTGATGAGTTGTTGAAATCTGTGAAATGCAAAAACTGGCACTTTTCTTTGCATGAAAATTGTGTTTTTTTTTAATTCATGAATTTGTGAATACTACTTGTTAATACTATTAATACTTTTTTCAGCTGATCCGTGTAAAAACGGAGCTCGGTGTATTGATGGAATCAATGACTATAAATGTCATTGCCAGGCCGGCTTTACAGGGAGACAGTGCGAAACAAACATTAATGAATGCATATCAAAACCTTGCCTCAATGGAGCAACGTGTGTTGATGGAATTGCTAATTACACGTGCAACTGCAGCATTGGGTATGAAGGAAGGAACTGCGAAAGAAGGATCAATTATTGTGCTTCGAATCCGTGTAATATGTCTGACGCGTGTATTAACGAGCTTGCCAGTTTTAAATGCATTTGTTCTGCGGGTTACACTGGCAGAACGTGCAGTGTCAACATTGATGATTGCAGTCCAAACCCATGCAATGTTACTGGAACCAAAATGTGTATTGATTATGTGGATAGTTATGTGTGTGTCTGCTATAAAGGGTATGCTGGGAAAAGATGTGAAACTGGTTAGTAGGCTTTAATTAATTTAGAAACTTTTACATTGACACCAGCATTGCCGGAGGTATCTTGAGGCATATGGAATAAGGCATATAGAATGAGGGATATGGAATAAGGCATATAGAATGAGGGATATGGAATAAGGGATATAGAATGAGGGATATGGAATAAGGGATATAGAATGAGGGATATGGAATAAGGGATATAGAATGAGGGATATAGAATAAGGGATATAGAATAAGGGATATAGAATGAGGCATATAGAATAAGGGATATAGAATGAGGCATATAGAATAAGGGATATAGAATGAGGGATATAGAATAAGGGATATAGAATGAGGCATATATAATACACCGAAAATGTCTTGTGAATAGAAACATTTCCCTGAAACAAGCTTTGACAAGCCTTGCTTTTTTACAGTTATACGGAGCACAAATACTGTGGAACCTTCTTCGAACTTGCATAAGTTAACTCTAAAAGCCTTTAGATTTGGTCGTGTGTGTATTTTTTATTTCGATTCGCTGCCCCCACCTCCCACCTCCCCCCCTCCACCACAGATTAGGTCTTTACACCACTGCGGTTATTTAGAGAAAATTTCCCTTGAGAGTATTTCAACTATACCGCGTTGTTAATTGATTCCCCATAGAGTAAATATTTACTCGAACTGATTTGAATTTCTCTTGAGAGCTCTCATTGTTGATTCAGTTTCTATTATCTTAAAAATTTTGTATCTCGAATAAATTTCCATTCCCTTTGAGGGTTCAAGATATCAGCAGGGTAATAAACTGTATTGAATTGTAAATATTTTCAAAGAAAATAATGTTTAACAATTTGTGTTTTTGTGTTTGCAGATGTGAATGAGTGTGAACCTGGAAACAGCAATATTGTAATTGAAGGTCAAGGAGAAGAAATTACTCAATATGGTTACTGCGGCAAACATGGCACATGTATTGACCGTGTTAATGGTTATAATTGCAGCTGCAATAAAGGTTGGACTGGGTTAAAATGCAAAATTGGTAAGTCATATCTTTTAAATCTTTCAAAATCAAATATTTGGATTGGAAAAACTTTGGGGGCAGTGGAGGAACTGCAAATTAATTTCTAAAATATAGGTCCGTTAAAGCAAATGAACGGATGAGTTAAAGGGGCATATGCCGTAAGGTGTTTACGTTATTCAATTCCGTTAGGAGAAAACAAATATGATCAACGAATCCAAGATTTAAAGCCTATGTTATGTACTGTATGTTTGTTAGATTACAAACTGAAGATATGAAGTGTGAAGATAACGTCAGTCTGAAAGGGCTTGGTGTGTTTCAAATATTTTACGCGATGTTTTTGCCTCCACCTCTTTACTCTAATTTTTTACTATAAATTTAGGCACTCATCTTCTTTCTGTTAATTTCCATTTGTTATGTTTAATCACAACTATTTCAAATTATTTTCTGCTCTTGCAGTTTTCCTTTTTGCTACAATTTAGCATATGGTTGTTATTTTTCTTCCAGATGTGAATGAATGCTTACCCAATCCATGTCAAAATGGTGGAACTTGTTTTCAATATGGTGAAGCCGACTTTTACTGCCAATGCCCTTCTGGTTTCTCAGGAAAGAATTGTTCAATAAGTAAGTGTATAGCTGTCATGGAGACACGGAAGAAGGATAAGATTAATTTGGAAATTGTGATTGTTTGTGATATCATTTAAATTAATTATGATTATTGTTTTTAGATTTTAATCATGATGATTTTTTTTGTTCAGAGTCAAGAAAACAATACGATCACATAATCGTTTATCGGAGCGGAGGAAGGTCCATGGAAACAAGACTATCTTTAAACTACACGCAAGACACATCTATTTTCTATTGTAAAACGAGGAAGGAAAGTTTTTGGCTGGACTAAAGTAGACTTGCTCCAAGTCTATTTTTCCACAGATACATTTTTGTTTTTTGAGGTTTTCTCCTCCGCAGCGTATATTTTGTTGAAAACGTTTCTGGACTCTGGTAAAAATCGGCGTGAAACAACTCGAATCTTACAACGACATTTAGAGATTAAGCTTATCAGTTTTTTCAAGAATATTTGAAGAAGAGTGTGTATATTGTTTTTTTTTCATAGATATTGACGACTGTGCGAAAAAACCTTGTTGCAATGGTTCAAGATGCATTGATGGTATTGACAGTTATGTTTGTGAATGTGGTGTTGGACAGAAAGGCATCGATTGTTGCTCAAGTATGGAAATGTTTTTAATTTTTGAGATTGATTAAGATTGATCATCAGTGTGTCTTATGCTGTAATTTACTGCCGTTGTCTCGAAAAATTTGTTACAGATTTGATTGGGTCTAGTGAAGTATATTTAGCAGATATTTATTTTAAATCCACACGATCATGGTGTGAGATGGTTAAGTTAAACATTTCTACCTTGCCTGACATTTTAACTGCCCTCCAAGAAGAGAAAGAAAGGCATCGATTATTGCTCATTTTTTTATCAGTAAACCTGCTTAGATTAGTGTAAGATTGATTATCAGTGTCATATGCTGTAATTTACTACATCGCATATTGACTACAATTCGTAATGCGTTAAACTTTTGTTTACAGAATCGTCGTGGTGTGCAAATAACAACACATGTCTTAATCAAAATGGAAAATGTTTTGACAATGGAACTGATTTCTTTTGCAATTGCTCAACGGCATTTAAAGGAAAACGATGCGAAATTGGTATTTACTATTGTTGTTTTTGTTTGTATATATCATTTATTTATTTATTATGTATTTCTTGGTATTTACTATCATTGATCACTAATAGGCTGCTGATAGCAAAAAACAATTTTTTAAGAAGGTCCTCCAGAAACTTATTGATGAATCAAAATTTTTGAATTGATGAATAAAAAAAAAAAGCCCTACTGCAAACTGTAATTGTTGATTTGGCTATCAAAACGCAACTTGAAGCTGCAAATTGACCTCATTCCTAATCCGTTAGTTCACATCTGTGATTAGTTTTAGTTTTTGTAGCTGGCTTTTTACGTTATGTTACGTTATATTTATGTTTATGCTCTTGTAATTTATATTTATGTAATGCTTTTCTCGCTAATATACCGGGTGTCCCCCAAAAAGGTAACATCTTTGATCAAAGCTAGAGCTGCGAGTTCAACTCAAAATTTCAAATTTGCTTTCAACCCAAAACCAGAGGTCTAGGTTTTCGTCTAAACTGCGTCTTTGGATCTCCTAAACCATAGCGTTTTACGAAATTTATTTAGTAGTGCTTGAAAACACACTCAGAAAGAAGTCCAAAAAATGAGAATGAAGCCCTTATTTATGGATGTAGTGACTATAAAATGCTTTCTCTTTTTCAGCATTTTTACCAAAAATCTACCAAAATGAAACAAACAATTTTAGTTTTCAAAAAATTTAGTCACGGACAACTGATTTTCAAGATTCTTTTTGGAATCATTGCTTAGAAGTGTTTTCAAAAACAAAGTATGTTGTCTGGAACACTGCCTTGATTCGGAAAATCCTACAACACGGCCCTTTAAAAGCGTAGGCCCAAATTAAAACCTCTGGTTTTGAGTGGGAGGCAACTTTGAACTTTAAATGTTACCATTTCAATTCTCAGACGACCAACATCAATAAACCAGAGTTTATTTTCCAGTTAACTATCGAGGATTACTTATATATATACATATAGTGTTATAGTGTGAAACTATTATTATAATCATGAAAAGACTGTTGTTTCTTACTTTTAAATATGTGATTTTAATTTCTTACTGTTAGTTAATATTGTTATTTTATTTTAAGCTATTGATTTTTGCAAATTAAGTCCGTGCAGTAATGCATCAACGTGCATCTCATTCCCTGGTGGATACCGCTGTATTTGCCCTTTTGGATACAGTGGAGTAAATTGTGATATCAACATAGACGATTGTGTAAATAATGTTTGCAAGAACGGAGCAACATGTAACGATGGAATTGGTGTGTTCACTTGCACATGTCCACCCGGAGGTTATACTGGTCTTTTCTGTGATGGTAATTTTTTATGATCATTGTTTTTCTTAGTTAATTTCAGATATCTGTGATTAGTAAAAGGTCATTACTCGTAAGCCACATTCTGATAAGGAAACAGGCTCGAAAGGCCTATGTGTGCAAAGGAAAATTGTTCATTTTTTCCATTATGGTGACCATAGATGTTTAAAAATTTATCTTCAGATTTTTAGGCTGATGGTTCTCAAAAAAGATATGTTTTCATATGTGGGTTTTTACCGCGTGTTTATATATTCGTTATTTTACTTCTACTAAACACACACATATTCATAAATATACCGGGTGTCCCAAAATAACTTTATACGGGTTTTGCAAATATTGTGCAAAAACCTGAATATGAACCTTTTCGTAAACACATTTATTAAACAGCCTAATAACATATGAGCAATTCGTGACCTCGATTATTAAAAACGCAAATGTAACAGCTGTGATATTGTCATCCATGTTTAAAAGTTTTTTTCAGTAAAAACAACGTGTTTGGCTATTGTAGCGTTTCAGGCTCCTAGATGAAAAAGTGTCATCGATTTCAAGTCGATCAGATTTTATCCTTTCAAATCTAGTAAACAAAATACCAGAGAACACGGAAAGTTAAACAAGGGTAACATCTTTTTAGAATTCCCCTAAAAGAAACAAAGCAAACTTTAAAAAGAAAATTGTATATTTGATTCCTTTATTCTTTTATGTCTTATTTAATGAGCCGGAACAATTGCTCAAAATTGTAGTTCTATAGAAAACCAAGAATTCTAGAAAGTTTACTTTGTTTACCTTTAGAGATATATTTTCGCTTGTTGAATTGTATAATTGAAAGGAGCGAAATTGACTGACTTGAAACTAATGACACTTTTATTGTAAGGCCTAAAATGTCTCAGTTGCAGAACATGTTGTTTTCGCTGCAAAGAACCTTTGGACGTAAATGGATACATCATCGCCGCTACATTTGCGTTTTTAATAATTGAGGTTACAAATTACGCGTATGTTATCAGCTTGTTTAATAGATGTGTTTACGAGAAGTTTTATATCCACGTTTTCGCATAATATTTGCAAAACTCGTGTAAGGTTTTTTTGTGACACCCGGTATATACCTGTTTTGTTGTAATTCTTATAAGAATTTAAATTTTATTTTAACAGACATTAACGAATGCCAAGGAAGTGTTTGCAAAGGAGTAAACCAAGTGTGTGTCAATACAAATGGAAGTTATGCATGTGTTTGCAAACCAGGATTTATTGGAGTTAACTGTCAGAGTGATTTTGATGACTGCAAGCCACGTCCTTGCGACCCTTTGAGATCAACTCAATGTCACGATGAAAACAACGGTTATTCTTGTGTTTGTTTCAAAGGTTGGGAAGGAAAGAATTGTACGAAAAGTAAGCTATATATCTGTATTGTATGATATAATATATATTCATAATATGGTCATGAGATTTTTAGCAGGTGAACAGTGAATTGCCCCCCCCCCCCCTTTGGTTACGTTTACCATTCAGGGGAGCAGAGGCGAATTTTGTAACAATATTGAAATAGACACACTGGTTTCAATGCGATCATCCTTCGAGAACAAGGTGAAACTCGCTCAACCTTTCCCGCCAGCCAGAAATCGTAAATCTCTTATTCCGCGCATTAAATTCGCCAATCCCGCACCCCACCATTTCCACGGTTTGTTGAGTTTTGTAGCTTTTTCGGATTTTCTTTTTTCATTTTATGCTGTCGGAATTTGACAAAATAAATATTTTGGCAAATGTCATGCTCAAATAACAGCAAATTTATTTATCTCTTATTTTGAAATCTCTTATAACGTGGTGTCTTATTTTGTTGTTTTTACTGTACTCTGTTTTGTTTTTGTTTTAATATGACATCTTGTGTTGTGTATCTCTGAAATGACTGTTTGCTTTACAAGGATCTCCTGGCGCAGACCCATGTGGATGCAAACATGGAATTTGTCTTTTAGAAAATGGTTTGGAAGTTTGTAAATGTGACATGGGATTCAAAGGTAAATACAATTTTTGGCGTGCGACCATCAAAATGTTTTTGTTTTAATTTAGTGTTGCAGATTTAGTGTCCCAATCACAGTCGAGCATTTTAGAAAATAACAATACCTATTGTTTTATCTGCCAGTGAAATCTATTGGAATTAAATTGTTTTGGTTTTTGTGAAAATGAGGTTGGTCTGGTTTTTTTTTTATTTTACTCTGGCTTCAGCCTTGCGCATTATTTGAAAAATGTCTGATTCCTTCGTCGGATCTCTTGAGAAGAAACACACATAAAGTTTGAATGTTTCCACGCAGCCGTTTCCGTGAAGTTCTCCAGTTGCATTTGTATGTGCTCCTACTAGGTATGGCAAGACGGACTGTTTTGCTCATTCTTTGCTTTTCTGTCCGAAGAACCGAGAACGAACTTGAACGAACGAACTGGACAGAACCGTATTGTCTTCACAACAGTATTCAATTTCAATAAATTTGGTTTAAATTTGAAAAGATGCAAGCCCAAGTGACCTAAGCATGACGCTGGAGACGTTGTGGTTGTGCAAACCACAACCTGAAGTGTCACATTTTGAGGTTTATATAATGATTGAAACAACATCATCGTCAATAATTAGTAGGCCAGAGTTTCTTCAAAATAATTATCAATTTAAATTTTACACTTTGCATGATGTGCAGTTGAGATTGGTAGTCTGATAGTGATATGAACGTAACTGTTTGTTACTGATGGTGGGTTGTGGGTGTCTTTTCTCAACAAATAAACATGAATAAAAGTGAATATTAAATAAATTAACTCAAAAAGTCTTGAATATCGATCAACGGAATTTAAAGTTAAAAAAAAATGTCAACTTTAAAATATAATATTTGCGCCAAGGCCAAGGCCAAATTAAATTTCTTTTAAATCAAATTGAATTTATAAAACAACACACCAGCAACAACCAAGTTTTGTTCTGGCCTGTGTTCCGTAATATTCCGATGATGCGACTTTGAAGAATTTTTGAAAGCGAGGCTAAAGAATTTATCCGGTTTCAGCAACTGTTCGGAAACCAGAGTTATTATGATGATTCTGAAAAGATGGAAGCGGGGAGAAAAGGAACGGTGTTAGCTTCCATATGTCGACACAATGCGGTCTTCCTTTTCCAGCGACCACACACAATCTTCTTCAGCCATTTTGTGTTTCTGCCACATGACCACATGATCAAAACGGCCTGATTGGTTTTTGATTCATACCTCAAATAGTCCCTAGTCACTACTCACAGCACAGTCTTTCGTCTCCAGCAGCAACAAAAAACAGCGACCATTTTTTATATTGAAAATTTGCCACTTACAATAAGAATATTTGGTTTTTGACTACCGCACACAGCTATATTTGATCGTCAGCGACAAAAATCGCTGTCGTTAAGGACAAAAATCTACGCGACTACCATATGACGTTCACATGCAGCCTAATGCTTGTTTTAATGTTTTTTTCTGCATAGAGACAACTTCGTATCAGTCCATAAAAGGATTATGCGCAGTCACTAATGACAGAACCATTGAAAAAAAATCAAATGCAAACCCTAGCCTTGTTGAGTGGATTTTCGTGGAGCAAGATGACTCCAGGGTATAATTTAAGAAATGGAAATTGATTTTGATTACCCTACCGAAGGCGCAGATTAGTTTTTTTGCAATAGAATTGGTTACTTTTTGGGGGTAGGCTTTGGAGTAAACAACCAAATGAGCTAAAACAGTAAAAGAATACAATTACTAATAAAAAATGAAGCGAAAAAGAGAAATGCAACTATAGCTAGACTCTGTAGACCATTCATAGCGCACAGGCAATAATCTAAGATGATGACCAACTCGTGCCTTGACAAATCAAATATATGCAACGGTAAATCGAAATTTGTACAGTGATGAATCGAAGACATCAAATCTGTGAACAATAAATCTTTTTGTAAGCTCAAATTAAACAGTGTCGAGAGAAATAATAAATAAACATGAAAGTTTTCCAACATTTCAATTCGTTAGATCATTCGGCTGATGATATGATTATCGTTGGATGATATGATTATCGCTAGACGCTTTTTTCATTTCAAGCAAAAGCAAAACATTAGAGAAAAGAATCATTCTTAAGTTAAACACTCGTGTTCCGAACGGACTTAAGAAACAATTATCTTTTTTGTAATTACCTTAAACCTCTATCTGTGAATGACCCCACAGCACTCCCATTTCTTACGCTTATTTGCTTCTAGCTCAGGGCTTATGGACTGTATGGATATTTACAGTAGCTTAATTACACGTTTATTGCACGTGCACGTTCTTTTTAACACGTTCTTCTATGCACGTTCTTTTTTACACGTTCTTTTTCGTTTGTTCCTTTTCGTACCTTCTTTTTCGTACATTTTATTTTCGCCTGCTATACGTGGTTCTTCCAATTTAATTACTCGATCTCACTGTTCTACTGATTATTCTTTTCTTATTCCTTTTCAACCGACGAAGGGCAATGCTCGAAACGTCTTTTATTAATTATATGGCGACTACAGTATTATTTAAATTGTATTTATTGATTATTTAAATTTTTGATTATCCTCAGTGTGCGAATTAACAGATGTTGACTGTATTTGTATGCGAATACAACAGCGGCAGATTTTGTAGCAAAAGTGAAATTGACACTTTCAAATTCAAAGAGATTAGCCACCGAAGACAAAGCGAATTCTCTCAAGCAGAAAATAAAAACAAACAAAACCATTTTTTAATTTTCTGCTTGCGAGAATCCGCTTGGCCTTGAATCACTAAAAGCTTTAAAGTTGGCGTGTCAATTTCACTTTTGCTACAAAATCTGCCTTTGTCTGTGTATATCGGGTATCCTAAAAATATGATTACACGTTTGACAGAGTCTGATGACAAGATACTGCCTAAACATTTAATATTATATAAGTAGCAATATTAAATAGTTAACTTATAATTTGGTATTTTACTTTTTAAAATTGAAGCTTTGGATATTGAAATATTTACCTACAAACACCAGACTTGCAGTCACGACGAAACTGGAGTTGTGAACTAAAATGACCTAAGCAACATTTTGGAAAACAGTCAGATTTAATGACAATTGCTATATTTATGTGACAATTTGCACATTTTGGACAATTAGCAGTATAAATCGTAGTTAGGCATCCATTATAGTAATAGACCAGACCAGTAATTAGATGTGGCGAGGGGGATGGAAAATTTGGTTTTTTTGACATAAAAAAATTTCCTGCCAAATAAGTTGAAGACCCTCTTATCAGTCACCTTTTTTCGAAGGATTCCCCTTTTTGGTGGCAAACATTTTCAGACACCCCAATTTCTCCTCCACCTCCCCATTGCCATATTTAATGACCGGCCCCTTGTTAGATAATTCGCAAAGTTTGCTTCCATCATACTTTTCCACTACATTCTCCTATTAGGCTACGGGTATGTTAACTCCTATATCTGCTCAATCTCAATGCGTGACTTATTTATTACAGCAAAAAAGCTGTCTCCTGCTGCGACAAGAAGGTGTCACCCCAATTCCAAGGTGTCCTCCCAATCTCAAGGTGTCTTCTCCAGCAGTATTGCAGACTTTTTCTCTCTGATTGGCTTACTGTAAATCAAAATGACCGCCAAAACGTAACCGAGAATGTCAGCTCTGGAAGCTGTGAGAAACTTTGCTTAAATTGATAAAGCGTTGCATAAATATGAAAAACGTTAACACTTAACAGCTTAGAAATATCCTTTTGCTGTTAATAGTTTGTTTTCTTCTGTACTTAAACACACAATTTTTAAAGTGTTTTCGTGTTACTTGTTTTCAGCTGAAAATAGGCCATCTTGTACCAGGACAAAATTAGGCCAATTTCCACATTGGAATGAGATGAATCGAGTACAGACCGTAAAGCACCAACAACAATACAAATGTGTAATAAATCGAATTATAGACTGCTGTTCTATTTTTATTCTGTTCGGGTAGTAATTTCAACTGCTTTGCAATAGACGAAGACCCCGGATTTGAGAAACTGATTTTCCAGATTTGGCCCTATTGATTACAAATTATTGCTAACTATTACAAGTTATTATTTTATATTGTTTTCCTATTTTTCTTCTGGGAAAATGAGCCTAGAAGTTTCTTATCAGTTGTTTCTTAAGGGCGGAGCCTTACGATTAATTTCTACTGCCAGTTTCCTGGTTGCCAGATTTAAAAACCAAGGACTCGAGAAACATGACATGTAAAGTGATTGGCAATTGCTTTGAAAGGATTTTGTATCTTGGTATGGTTTATAAAGGGCAGATTTTTACGATTAATTTCTACTGCCAGGTTCCTGGTTGCCAGATTTAAAAACCAAGGACTCGAGAAACATGACATGTAAAGTGATTTGCAATTGCTTTGAAAGGATTTTGGTATGGTTTCTCTGTTTACTCTAAATTGGTTCATTGAGCTTAATGTCAGCCCCACTCAGTTTAAAACCTGTTTAAAACCTGTTTAAAACCTGTTTCACCAGTTTTGGTGTTTCTGTGTGTTCCTACCGGATAACCCAAAAAACTGTTCACTTCAATTTTGTGACCGATCTTGCTTATTTTTGCGCAGTTATGCAAAGGAAGGGTTTAATTATTCATCACAATATTGAATATTGATAGTAGCTTAAACTGAGTAAATGCTTGTGTTTTATTGTAAGCGAACTTGTTTTGATCCATGTTGTCACGTGGTTATCATGTGGTTATCAAATCTATATTCTGTTCAAAATTACAAATTTCAGAATTATTTTGCGAAACAATAGTAAACATGATTTTTGCCACAATCACAAAGTTATTGAAAAGTATAGCTCGCTCAAAAATACGATTTTTTCAAGCTGTAACTTGTTCAGTCATAATGTTTTCACGTGACCAAAATATTAATGGTTTCCAAAATCGACTTTGTCTTTCCCATGGTTGCTGAAAAATAATCGTTCAAGAATGGTAACGAAATCGAATTTGAATGATTTTTTCAAACGTGTAAATATTTTTCTTTTGTCACCCAGTACCCATTTCTTGTAAGCATCATTGCTCTAAGATTTTGAAGATAAAATTTAATAGTTTAGGAAAACATGTAATCATTTTGGTTTGCAGAGGGATAAAGTTTTGGCAATACCGTCAACATATGTTTATTGTGCAATGTCTGCTATTTTCATCGCCTTAAACAAACAGTTTTAAATTCAGGCGTATATTTCATCATTTTTGCAAATTTTTCACCTGCGTTGCAATGGGATCGCAAATGATGTTACTTAGATTTGTGAAGATTATACTTTCACTTCAGATTATTTAATTATGTAGAATGTAACTGGCTTAACCTGATAAAAATAAATCTTAATCAAAAAAATTGGTCAAACCCCAGGGGGAATAATTTCTAATTTTCAATACAGGGGGTCGTTGCCAAGATTTTGTTGATCCCCAAATATTGAGCCAATTTTTTATGGCTCCAATTTTTTATGACTCCAAATATTAGTTGGGATTCTTGTGATACCCCAAATATTGTTAACTTTTGTTTGACTCTCAATTATGAAGAACTTGGCTGTCAATGTATTCTATTTTTCGACGTTTATGGTCCAAAACCCTCTCTCACCCTGAATATTGCTGGACATGATTGACAGGCCCCAAATATCCTTTTCTTTCAAATTAACGAACCCCAAATATTGTTGAAAAAATTCACAGACCCCAAATATTGATTTTGGGCAATTTAATTGGACGATTGTACCATTGCACGACTTGATGTTACTTAAAGATCTTTAGGCCGCTACATGTTTTCTTCATAAGAACAACCTTTGTAAGAAACAACAGGCTGAAATTTGACAGAATATAAGAAACACACAAGAAACAGCTCAGGTTCATATTTGAAAGCAAAAAATAAGATTAAACATTCACAATTTTTACGTAAATTACAACATACAATTAATTGCATGTAACTTTTACTTTTTGTAAATTGCACTAATCAACATAACAGTTGTAACAGTACGAAAATAGTCGTCAATAGTACACTGACGTGACTGCAGTTGCCTTAGAAATGAAGCAAAATTATTAGAAACACCAGCTTAAAATTTTTGGAAAAAGGACATTTTTTCAATTATTATCCTGCTTGTTTGTTGATTAAAAATATTGTCTAGTCATATCTTGCGGGGTGCATGGGTTTCCGAATTTTGGGCTTTTTGTTCCCATGATTTTTGTGACGCTGTTTAGTGGGTTGCTCACAATTTTTTGCGTTGAATGTCATGATTCTTTTGCAGGAATGGTATCATATCAATAAAGCATCAATGTTGTCTCTTCTGAGAGACTCTCTCGCTTTGCCTGATGATAATAAAATTTCTGCGAAGATTGTCAGGCCCAGACGATAGTATTGAAAATCCTGCTGCAAGAACAAACAAGGTATTCGAAATGGACAAATTTATGATTTTACACAATTTCGAGCCGGAAAAGCGTTTTAATTCTCAGTTTTTGTTATATATTTAGGAAAAACATTGCTATATTGCCATATAGATAATTTTTATCAGGCTTTTTAAGATAATATTGAGCAGTAACTCCGCAAAACGGCGTGAAAAAAAGACAAACGAATTAATTTAGTACTTATATTTCGCCCCGGCATTCGGGGCTTCTTCAGAGTGAATACTAACGAGTGAATACTATATTTCAGTATACGAATGAAAAATATGTTGTCTGCGTGTGGTACCATAGAAACATAAATAAATGACGTTTCAAGCGTTATCATGACCCAGTATCAAATACATTATACGCAGTATATTCCATTTAAATCAAATTTATTTTAATTTCTTCGTTTCTTGTCCACGATCTAGGCTGTTGTGGTTCTTTTCTGTCGAAAAACATAATTTTCATCCACATTAACTCAATGAATAATCGACAAAGCTCTGTTATAACAGCGGCTTAAACGTGAAATCACCCTTTAACAATTTCTGACCTACTTTAACATAACTAAATTAAATATAATCGGCAAAAAGATGGTTAAAATGCAGCAAAAAAATAAGACTAGGACATATCCTGTTGAACTGAAAAACAATACGTTAAACTTCGATTAACTAAAATTGAGGTCAATTACATTTAATGCTCCGAATACTCTTAACCCCTTTAAATTAACCCCAGACCGACCTTAAAAAATAGTTTCAAAACGTTTCTTCGTTCGTCACAATTTCTTGTAAGAATTCACAAAGTTTATTTAAAAATATAAAACAGATACATTTTGGCCGCTATTGGCCGTGCGCTAACTCGCAATTACGAAGTGTCAACGCAACTGTGATATATAAAATTTGAAGCAAAAATTTAACTTTTGAATAATTGCAAAAAAATTAAAAAAATTTCACCTTAGACAAATATAATAATGAATTAGGATCGTATTGACTTTTCTGGAAAAACGTTTCTCCCTAGAAATAAACCCAATTGAATCATTTATGAACGAAACTATTCGATGTAAACGAATTTTAAAATAGAAACAACAAATGTAAACAACAAATGTAAACCAAAAACAAACAGCTATCAAAATTCAAAAGAAATCTAATTTTGAAATATCCATGTTTACACAAAAAGGCGAATTTCGTAACAATAAAACAAAACTCTAAAACAAAAAAGCGAAACTCTCTCAACTGGAAAATGGAAATATACCCACGGCAACATTGTTTGTTTTCGTTTTTCAGTTGAGAGAGTTTTGAAGGATCTAGGAGATTCCAAACTCCCAATAAAGAGCTACGCGTGAGATGTTTTGGCAAAAATTTGGACAAAAATTGGGGCATCTGTGGTGGTCGGTCATTTTGACGAAAACAGTATAATGTACGAACAATGTATAGTTGCACTGAGATCGATATTTTTATCAAATCAACACATTCATTTTGAAGAGTTTTTTAATTGTTCATGCAAAATTTATGCAAAATAATAATGTTATGTGTCTTCTGACTTTTGAGTTTTTTAATTGTTTTAATAAAATAATTTAATTGTAAACAAAATAAACAAAGTTAAAAACAATAACGAAAACAAAAAGTTGTGAAAATATTGCATATATTACCTGGTGACGAACATAATCTTCAATTTCAAATTCAGCCTTATCAATAACAGGCATTTCTCTATTGCTTACTTTTTTCCTACCAAATCTTTCATTCCATTCAGGGCCACTTCTGTAAGTAAGGGTGGCTACTTTTCTACAAAAAAAACAACCTTATATATGAATATTTTTCGTGGCAAATAATTGGGCACAAAGCTAAACAATTATAGACTAGATAGTCTTTTAGATCTTTGATACTTAATAGACTGAATGCAAGCAATGCAACTTGTCAGATAATTATATAACTCGTTGTCAGTGTTTAAGGATAAACATCAATTATCTAGCAAACTACAAACAAAAATGCCAAAGTTGGTTTTTGCTATGTGCCATCACTTGCCATTTGCGACGTGATAAAGCAAGTATGAATTATAAGGTCACCAGAAACAAATTGTGATATCACCATGTGAAAAATAACGTAAAATCAGCTAGCAGATAGTTTAGCATTTAAGAAATTTAAACTAAATTTAAAACGTTTCAATCTTTATGTTTTGACGTTTTTTCCAATAAATATCACTCCTTTAGGTTGAGGCATTCATTTCCATTTTTCAGTCAAGAGGGAAAGCGTTATCTGAAATACAAGGCGAATATTAATATGTACGATGTGTGCGAGAAACTTTCAAGCAATTGTAAGGAAATAAACTAAATTCAGAATGTCGAGGAAACAAATTTGTTGTTGGTTGATTCTCGTCATAAACTGACGAAGACACATACCTTGCAAGCTGCATCCCAACGAAAGGTAAACCAGTCTTATAATAGTGTCCATTCCGCCATATCGGATCAGACATCAGTGCTAGTCTTTGAATATACCGAAATGCAATGGCAGTTGGACTGGCAGCAAGACATGCTGAAATGCTTATCATTCTGAAACAGAATCATATTCATGTAACTTACTTGCAGTTTTTTAAAGCATTTACTAAATGAAAAAAACGTCAAGCAAATATTACATAATTTGTATGTATCAACGTTTTGTCTAATTAAGCACATAAGAACCTGCTAAAAACTTTGCAAGGTAATAACAAGATTCTTGAAAGTAGCAGATAAATTCAAAATAACCTATTAATCTTTACGTTTCTTTATTCAGTTGATTTTTAAATGTTGTTGACTTTAAAACTTCAAAACATCGTTTAATTAGCTACCAGTCGAAAAATTACACTTTTCAAACATAAATTTTATATTTTTCGAAATTACCCGGTCGCATGTTAGAAAGCCACCAGGGAAAAGTTACCTTCTTTTCCATTCACTGTGGTATGATTTTCTGGGCCGGAGATTGCCAGTTTTTTCCAGCTTTCTGGCGGGGAAGACTGTTATTTGCCAGGGAAATGTTGAAACATAACGAGGAAAACATTTCAATGCTTTTTTCACCGGGTAATTTGCCCTTAGACTTGAACGGGGGGTGGGGTGTGAAAAACACAGGCCGAGCAGCTATTCAATTATCCATATTTTTTTTTATTAAATCATTCGCTATTCATTTCCACTTACATCTTTGTCAAAATTATGGTAATATGACATAAATAAAACATTTGACAGCGAAATTATTTGGACAGAGTTTCATTTTCACACTTAAACAAGTTATATATCTTTAACGTTTGAATTACAAATGCATTTATGAATACCTCAGACAAAGATATCAGATTTAATGCAATGTAACAAGAACAAACCTCGTTATTCTATCTGGAAATAGTGCAGCAGCCATTACAGTTGCCATGCCTCCAAGTGAAGAACCAACAACAGCATGCACCTGAAGGACGTAAATAAAATATCTATCTAAACTATTTATATGGTCAGTAAATGTTTCTGTGGAGGAGCTCTAGTTTTGATACTTTTGTTATTGCTTGAATTTGATTTTAAGAGGCTTCAATTGACAGGCCTTATGGGACAAATAAAGTAGGTATTTTTATAGTACAGCTTAGATTTTTGGCAAACACACCTCGATATAACATTTCAAGGTTGGGGACGTTTTTTGGCGACACCTATCATGTTTTTAAACCCTGAAACGTTAACAAATACAAAAACTGACAAACCTTATCAATACCAAGATGGTCAACAACGAGAAAATGAGCCTTGACAATATCTGAGATTGAAACGATTGGGAAATCACCTCCATAAGGCTGCAAACAAAGAATAAAAAATTGAGTAAATGCCATCGTTATGGCCAACATACACTCAAGTGCCAAATAGACAGGGGGCTGGAATATTGGAATAAGTGGGACCGGAGAGTTGGAAATAATTATAGATTGATTATAATTATTATAGATGTATAGATAATGTATATAATTATAGAAATACTTTTTTCATTTTTTTACACCCACAAGCAGCCCTGTTGACTTTATACATCAGTCATTTTATTCCTCTGCTTACAGGTTATTTGATTTTGATATAACCCATAGGCTATGCGCCTTCCACAAGTTGGCATAGACAAATGACTGTTGCAAACAAAATGGACAAATTTAAAAAAATAAAATGGACAAATTTAAAAAAGACCGGCAGCTACATAATTTGAATCTTTGAAAATCAAATTCGAGGCTCAAAAACTAGATACTACACGAATCCATATGTTTCCCTTCGATTCTTTGGTATATCTGAAAGAACTTCAATTTACTACAGGGACATTACTATAGTCCAATCTAGGACCTAATTTTGCTGTTTGCCTGGGAAATCAGAACAAATGGCATAAATCAGAACGCAATATCTCATCTTGTTGCTATGGTCCAAATATGAAGTACAACAAAGCTAAAAAAGCACAGTTTTCAGGACGTTGAATTCAAAAATTTTGGATTTTCAAAAATCCCAGTCGAAGCTTTAAAATTCAAGCACCAGGCTTCAAATGTTAGGTCAAAGATGTGACTAGTAATGTTATGAGTCCCTAGTGAAGCAAAGTTCTATCAGAGCAAAGAAACGGAGGGAAACATAGGGGCTTGTGCATTCTATGGTATAGCTGTACTGTGTAAGAGCTGAAAACAAAAACTCTTAAATGAAACAAAAGTAACCAACAGTATCACATCAAACTGAACATAACTACCTTGCCCGTGTCAGGATTGATTGAACTTGGACCTCTATTTGATATAAAAGAAAAACAAAGAAAATGTGTCAAGCAAAGCATATCCTTTTGAAGTCCTAATTTGTGAGAGTGGTGAAGCAAATTCCATCAAGAATAATAAATTCAAATAAAGCTTCAAATTTAAAAAGCTTTGGAAAATAAGAAAACCTAACTTTATTCTTAAGCGAAACTATTTTTCATTCAAAAATACATACGTTGATCCATAGCACCCGCCAAGATTATTTGCACAAATCACAAAATATTTGTTGGTGTCAATTCTGCTGTTCGGTCCAATAAAATTTTCCCACCAACCAGGCTGTGAGTTTTCTACTTCCTAATGAAAAATATGTAAGTAAACAATATTGTTCTGCTGCGATATTTTTCAAATATGAGATAGGGTATTGCCTAATAAAAATTGTAGTGAGGTCAACATTATTTGTATTTTTGGTTAAAAATGATGCAAAAATGAAGCAAAAGCAAACACAAAAATTTTCACACCATCTTTTGAAACAAAGACAATGAATTCATGGAATGAGGAGTTTAATTAACAAAATGGTTAAATCTATAACAATAAACAGAATAATAAAAAGTGTGCTGAATAACAAAATTTACAATAAAATGAGTATAAAATATAAACCTCATGACTTTTTGCATGTGATGAAGCAGAAAGACCAGAGAATAAAAGAACAGCATTGCTTTTATCTTTGTTTAGCTTTCCCCAAGTCTCATACGCAATGTCTAGCTTTGGAATAATTCCACCATAGAGGCAATCGAAAGGTTCATAATGGGAATAGAATCCCCCCTCATCATAGCTTATTCTTTCATAAGAAGGCTCTGGCTCATCCATATTCACTCCAGTCTCTACTTTCAGATGTTGACTGTGGAATTAAATTAACAATAATCATGATACTGTTGTCAAGCATTAATTTGTAAAGGCAATACTACGGGTAAAAAGACTCAGGGCTTCATGGACCAGTGGTCACATGCACAGGAACAAGATCTTATGAAAGCACAAATAAAATACCTTAGCGATTTGCACACATTGTGCTGATGTGTATAAATATGTGTATAAATATGTATGTCTATATTTACTTAGGTCCAAACATTTGGAATTAACTTCCTAACGAAAAAAAATAGCAAACACTTCAATTAATTTTAAAATCTAATCAAAACTTGGTTCCTGGAAAACAACTGTGTCTTAACAACCTTCAATGTTGTAAAATTAACAGAAAAACTATCATTCATTATTCACAAATTTTCGATCGTGGGTACATTTATAATATAAAAATAGATACGATACAATATATAAGGTTAAAAACGTAAAGGAAAACACCCCTAATTACAGTGACAGGGCATTAGCATTAAAAGGTCAAAATGACCTTAATTCCATAATGGTCCCCTTAGAGGTGTTGGTACAACGAAAGACGTAAGAGAAAAAAAATGAGGAAAAAACTGTAGTTGTTTTTGGTATGAAACACGGTTTATAAGACCATACCATGATCGGGAGAGATGATGGCGAGTCTTAATAGAAGACATATATGCCACCTTCCTCTTTCTGTGTATTTTGGAAAAAATTCTCTCTGATCTTATGTTTGAACGTGTTAATGTTGTTTGTTGATTTCATCTCAGACGAAAGGCTATTCCGTGTTTTGGGCCCTAGATAAGATAGGCACTTTTGTCCAGCATTACTTTTGCGTAATGGAATATCCAATTTGAGCTTGGACCTTCGTGTTGTTGGGACCTGGTTGATTGGACAGAATATCTCTGTACGAGCACTGTACTTTGGGGCAGTTCCTTTGAAAAATTTCATTATGTTGACACAGACACATTGACCTATCCTGTTCTTTGTGGGGAGCCAATTTATAGCCTTGAATTCTGTGACCCCAATATGCGCTGTGTGTTTTTTAAATTCAGGTAAAAACGAATGCATTTGTTTTGTGCCGTTTGGATTTTTTGGACAGCCTCATTCAAAAGCAACCTGCGAAGGGATTTATCTAGGTAGTTTTGCTTCCTGTACAGAAATTTTAGCTTGCCATTTATTTTTCCAAGCATCCTAGTTGCCATTGACTCCCCAGAGAGATTTTTATCTAGGAAACATCCCAGATATGTGACTGTTAAATGCTGTTTAATCCTAATATCACCCCTCCTAATGTCCAACTTTTTCAGGTTCTTGCATTTTTTTCGTCCAAAGAGAATGGATTTAGTTTTTTCCTCTCCAAGATGAATGCTTAGTTTGTTTTCAAAAAACCAATCACAAAGAGAATTGAAATTTATATTTAAGTTGCTCTCTATTTGCTATTTTAAGTTGTCTCTAAAAATCAAATGAAAATCATCTGCATACAGAAGCAGGTCACAGTCGACCGCTCGTGCCATGTCATTCACATAAAGAAGGAATATGAGTGGTCCAATAATTGACACATGAGGGGCCCCACATGACAGATTACCATGATTTGAGTATTCCTTGCCAATGTTGACAGTAAATGACCGGTCCTGAAGGTAAGATTTAAACCACGAAATGGCAGATTTACTAAAGCCAAGGTATGCCATTTTATCCAGAAAGATG
>JAYJMH010014409.1:0-21897 GCA_036873815.1 Phacellophora camtschatica
AGAACGTTCAAAAATTTCATACCCCAGCTGATTACCCTCCGCCCCGGTCTCCCCAGTACTTAATGACCGCTCCCTTATTAGCCTAAGAAGTTTAGGCAGAATGTTCCATTTTATTGTATGGGAAAGTAAGCTGGCTGCCCACCAATATGGCTGCCACCACACAAAGCCTGTAAACATTTTCTAAACTTTGAGTTTATCTAACATTAATATCTTTTGGTGTTTCAACCTCAAATTTTGGAAGAGCATTAAAACTGTGCTCTTTGATTATAGTAAAAAATATTTAAATTCTTAATGACGTCATTGCAAAAATAGGAAGTTTGATTTTGTACCGTGCATGTTCAAATTTGTTGTTTTTGCAGCAACTTAAACTTGAGTTTCATTAAACTCAGTCAAAGAAAATCTACTTTTAATTTCAGAGGACCTTGAATTGCGGAGGACTCTTCAGTCATTGTCTGTTGGCAGAGCTCGAGTCTTGCGCAAGAAACCAATGGTATGTTGATTCGAACGTTCGATTCTCCTAAACTGTAGACTTGCACAAGTCTATTTCTTTGTATAAGGGCAAGTGTACCTAAACTGGGATAGACATTCTGTTTTCGATTCCTCTTAGAACGTGTATGGATACGTAAGGTAAATCGAACACAAAGAAACATATATTATTGACTGAATAGTTTAATTTTAGGTTACAGCGTGGTATTTTCATGTTTCAGTTTAGTTTTAGTTTCCATTTATATAGCCGTAACTGGCATTTGGTTACCTCCGACTGCTATCTGCCATCTTCCACGCTCCCTTTATTGCCAAGAGTTAGCCCTTGTCAGTTGCACCGAGAGATTGCCGCCATTGCTTGGAAAAGTCGCAGTCATCCAACTTTCTCCCGGTTGAGTCATCAAACTGGTGACATTTCAAACTTTTTATTGGGGGTACCAGAGAAGACGTTTCCTACAAGAAAAACTGCCTGAGTTAGCATGTTAGATGGTTCTCGCAGGCAACCATTTACGACAGTTAAGTCTATGTGGAAATTAGGCTTTGAGGTTGTCCTTCTATTTTTAGGATTTGTATGGACCATATTTAACAAGGTCAACAATAAACTGAGCTTAAGATGTTTTGTTTATTTGAATTGCAGAGCAAAGATGTTGAAGACAATGATGTGTTTTTCTTCAGAAGCGATTTTGAACATCGACTTATCAGGATAAAAATTAATCAAATACAGATGAAAGAAACGGTATATATATATATATACTTGACGAATTTATCTATGAATACCGGGTGCGCCAAAAAAGGCGGAACATGTTTGACGAGCTACCAAAAATCGTGTACTACACGGATTACAGTGATTAAAGTTGATATTCACGTCAAAAAGACTAAACTTGTTAAAAGCAATTTTTGGCGATTCTTTTCGACGCTTGTTCTTTTCCGTTATAAGCGATTTTCAAAAAATTATTTTAGCCTTTTTGACGTGAATATCAACTTTAATCACTGTAATCCATGCAGTACACGATTTTTGGTAGCTCGTCAAAGATGTTACGCCTTTTTTGGCGCAACCGGCATTTATATATTCACATTTGTGTGTAATAAAAAGACTAGATAATGAATATGATTGTAAGTTTTGTTACCAATAATGGTGATTAATATTAAAATTTTTATTACAAAAAATCTGGCAGATGGAGATACGATATTGTCTGCATTAGAAATACGAAATTCGGAGACCTTTTACTAAAGAAATAATTTTGATATTGTTATAATTACTGGTTGGATAAGCAGCCTTGTGGTGTAGACAAAAGGGCGGACAGCTTCTCCCTCTAACGATCGTCAAAGATTGCCTTTTCTTCCAAATATACTGGGGAAATTTATGGGAGAGGGTTTAAGGGCGTGGAAGTTTTAAATTTATTTTAGCAGGTATTTATTTAAAGATAATTTTAATAAAAAACTAATGAAATTATTATGAATTGCATGATCATCGAAATTTCGTAAAGAAAGTTTTACAGCTAAGTTTGTTTTCATTTTTGCAGCCAGAAGAAAATGTGAACACGACAGAAAAAGTTTTCCAAGACAGGCAGTACCAAGTAAGTTGATTTTGCTGGTTTCGTGTTCATTAAATTTGAACAAAAACATAGGTATTAGTTCGTTTATTTGCGTAAAAGGAACCGTTTCACGCAGCTCTATTTGTTGAAATGGCAGGTTTTCTCAGTAATTAGATTTGATTTAATTTTCTCAGTCTATTTTTCAAACAGAATTTCGAATACGAATTTAAGCTTAATTAATCTTTTCACGCCCAGGATCATTTCTAATTTACACTAAAATCCTTTATCTGACTTTCATTTTGCAAAGAGTAATACATACGAATGAACTTAATTAAAAAAATAAACTCAATTTGAAATATCTAAAATTAATGTAAATTTCCATCAGCACATACCTCCTGAAAATATGACGTGTAACGTTGCTTATCAATGAACCAGATGGCCCTTCCCGGGGTGAAAGGGTTAAGGAATGCAATTTATTTTTATTTTTAAAGGTTGATGCTGCAGTCGTGCGAATAATGAAGACTCGAAAAAGTTTGACACACAATTTACTGCTTACTGAGTTGTACAACCAACTAAAATTTCCAGTCAAGGTAATTTTGTTATAATTATATTGAAAAATAAAGTTTCTCCATTAGCTAATTCTTTCCTTATGCGACTTTTCTCTCTCTTTCATCATGCTGTCAACTTTCTGAAAAACCTGTGAAGCAGGAAAAACCTGTAAAGAGGACACCTCAAGCACTGCTTTTGTGTCTAGAAGCGCTGATTTAAAGGAAATTCTCTATGATGGCGGATACCTTGTTAAATTGGACACCGAAATTGGTTCCAGTGGTATCAGCTTCAGAAAGGGTTGAATGTATCACTTTTTTGTTGTCGATAAAAAAGCGCCTTTCATACAAACAAAATTAAATAATTGTAAAGGCCTGTAAACTATTTTCATTTAAATAATAGGCTGAGAACCTGGGGCAGATTGCCCCTCTCTCGACACCACTACTCACGCCCAGACCTAGTTCTCAATAAAAGAGCGTGTGCTATTAATTATTACCACGGGATATTTTTTCTCTCTTTCATTATTTTACTTTTGTTGATAAGAAAGCGCCTTTTTCGTTACGATCTTACATCTGATAAGTCTTTTTCTTTGTTTCGCCACACACCACGATCACCGTAAATTTTATTCAATTACGTGTTACAACAAGTGACTGTAATTTAATCTAAGCTAATGTTTAAAGTAAAAAAAGTATCGAAGAAAAACAAGTATTGACATAATAAGACTTGCGGCTGATTCATTTATCAGCATTTATGAATCATGACACCTTTAGAAATCCTAATACAATCTCATTAATTTTCTTGTTTAATTTTGTTGGATGTGAATCTATGGTTTTTTACGTGGTTTAGAGCCTTTACATTATTATATTTTTCATTGACAGCCTGCCGATGTAAAAAAAAGAATTGAAAGCCTAATTGATAGAGATTATATGGAAAGAGACAAAGATAACCCCAATCAATATCATTATGTTGCATAAAAAACACGGGTACTGTAGCACAATTATTATTCAGAACCATCGCATTGCATCGTGGTTCCTATTTTGAAATAAAATTCTATAATAACATCGTGTTACATTGTATGCAGATGATAAGAAAGCAGTGTTGCGTCGTTGGAAATGGGGTAACGGATTGTGGTTACTTTCAGCTTAGCGCTGAGAGCCCCTTTGCATGCATGGTTGGTCTTAGGTCATAGTCAAGATAATGATACACATCATCTCTAGATATATGACAAATAGCAGTTGTACATTTCATTCTTGAAAAGTTATTTTTAAATGTATATTTTAAGAACGAATAATATTTGTCATATACCTAGAGATGGTGTGTACGAGACCTAACATGAACTCATGCCGTAATGAAAATTGGAGGAAAACCACTCCGTAATGCTGTTGCAAGGAATCGAGATAAACGTCACAAACTTTCTGTTACTGAACGAACAGGGTTTCGTTTCGATCCGCCCCTATGTGAAATATTTGCATTCACGTGAGGTTTTCTCAAAATTTCTATGGGCATGAATTTAATATCGGGTCTTTATTCGACTAAGAACTAGGAGTTACAAGTTTCCGGGGGAGCTTAGAGGCCCAAAACTTTGTGTTCCTAGTTTCTAGTTTTGTTTTAGCCCTTGGCTTGTTATGGGACCGGCATATACGTGAGTTTAAATATGTTTAAATATAAATTCTTGTTTCCTTAACCTGCGAAGTGTTATCTTCCTGGCACAAAGAGGCCTAGGATGCTTTAATTTACACTGTCGAATTACGTGGATTTTCTTCGTCGAGTACACTAAAATGGTTTTATTTCATTTTCAGAAAATTATCTTACATATTTGCTGCGTTAATTATGATTTTCTAATCTGGGTTTCAAGACACGCACCATCAAATAATTCCATTAACATTGACAATGTAAATGCAGGCAGAACTTTATATTAATTTCACATCTTTCAGCGTAAGTTTATCTTATAAATAGACAATTCCGCACAAGATGGTGGCAAGGAAATTATTCCCATGATTCATTGCGTTTGGTGATCGAATTCCTGTAGAAATTAGACTCATTGCAAAATATGTTAGTTCGCTTCTCCGCCTGATATTCCTCCGCTACACTAACAACAAAAGCGAAAACAACAACAACAACAAAGAGCGAAAGTACAGGGAACTCATGTAGTCTATATAGAACTGCTAATGATTCGCAAATCGAACGCAATGAATCATGGGAATAATTTCCTGGCTGCCACCTTTTGCGGAATTGTCTATTAATTTGATTTGGATGTGCTACCCCCTGCAAAATGAAAGTTACATAGGATTTGCCTATTTAACTGAAATAAATCCGGGCGTGAAGGGGTTAAATGATTCCACAAAAATAGTTCCATTAAATTATCGCTTCATTTCTCATTTTACTTCAAATGATAATCAGACGGAAATTTGGGTTTAGTTTGAAAGGTGTCGTAAACAACAAACAAACAAACGAACGAACGAACAAACAAACAAAGCAACTTAGATTCGTTATTTGTAGAATTTCATGAAAATTTAAACGTTAGTGTGTAAACAGAATCATAGTAACTGTTCTACATCAGTAATTATATTGCGTCCAGTGTTTTTGCCACACCACAGTGTAAAAGACGAATGCACGATCATGGTGGTTTATTTTATTGTTTAGTCGCCTTTTGTTATTTTGTTTATCATCCATTAATTATTAATGTTCCAATTTGCGGAACAAAAATGTCACACACGTGATTTTGGATAATAATATGAAAATTATTTCCAATTTTTGTGTGTTTCAAAATCTGATATGACTAAAAGTCGCAGGGGTGGATTTCGAAAGAATTCAAAGAGTTTCTCGTTACGCATGGGTCGGTAAAAGCAGAGAGTACTAGACCAGGGTAAAACGTAGAAATAACGTCAAATTTACGCTTGTGTTTGATAAACAACACTCGAGGTATTTTTCTTGGATTTTGGTCCACGAATTCCAATATTTCCCAATTGGCCAAAGTCACAATTGTCATCTCAGTGTTTTTTGGTCAGTAAATACGGTTTTTGTAGTGATCAAAATAGCTCATCAGCTGCTCCAACCTGATTAAAAATTGTGCCTACTGGCCTTCTCCAACCAGCTACAGAAATTGTGAATTCACTAATGATAGGGACCATACATTTATGATATCTGATTTTTAGATCCCTGTCTGTAAAGTAAAATCAGTAAAAAATAAAAAATATGTCACTGCGGAGGAAGATACCCTGCGGAGGAGAGACCTCAGGAATCCTTCGTGCGGACGTCATAAATGTATGGCCCCATAAGAGGAATCTTTAGGTAATCAACATCGTTCCCGGGATATTCAGTCTGCGGAGGAGGAAATGAGGAAAAGGAAGATCGAAATCCATTTTCTCCCTTCCCCCTCAATAGAGACAACTTCTAAAGTAAAATATCCTTGGTAAAATGATATGTAGGAAAAGACTTGTCCCTGGCAAGTTATTTCTCCAGGTTCTCGGTAGATTCTATGTTTTAATCTATGCGACATCAACAATGAGATGTTCGTTATTCGAGTCCCATTAGAACGTTGATCTTTATTTTTCCGTAGTTCTTGGGACTCGAGATAGGCAATACGGGGAAGCGAGATAGATGCCGCGGGAAAACGAGATAGATACCGCGGGAAAACGAGATAGATACCGCGAGAAAACGATAATTATTCTGTATTCTTGTTGATAAAATACTGTTTTGTTTCATGAGAACATCAGAAATAATGTTGATAGTCGTTGATTAGTTTTTACTGTATCATTGTAGAATGTTGCGTTTAAATCACTTTTTCAGTTTTACTTTCTCACGTCTTTGAACAAGATGAAACATGTGCTAATTATCAAACGTGCTCACCCATTCTTGTCCTACGTTCATTTAAAGTGCATTTTCAGTTTCATCAATGTGTTTGTTTTGTTTAGAACTTAAGAAACTCTTTAGAAAAGTTCAGTACTCACATCCAGATCCAGACTCATTACATTCATCCCAGTTATCGCTCGCAACCAACTTTCTTGAATGTGGTGTAATGAAAGTGCTATGGGGTGAAAACGTAGGGACGAATTAAACAAGTCTAACCCAGACGTGGTTTCTCAGAAAAAGCAAGAAAACGAGAGTAGTAGTGGTAAAAATTTAAAAATTTGAATTTCGTTTTTTGTGGAAACTTTTGTTTTCTTAATAACTGACCATATCCAAATGCTCTTTAATAAACCTCATTCCTTTTACAGTTTTGTTATGCGTTCCATTCTCCATATTTTTCCTCATTCCGTTCCCTTTTTCTCGTTCCTCGTTTACAGTCAGCAAAGTCGTAAGCACAAGAAAAAATTACTGTTTCTAATTAATAAATTCATACGGTAAAAAAATGTTTAATTCCATTTACTGAATTGAGGTTTGTGCAAATGCCACATTTTTTATATTTTAAGTAGAAACAAAGCAAAGTCCTGAATAGGTCTTAAATTTGTAAATTTTCATATTGATTTTGAACATCTATGAAATTCAAATTTTATAACAGCAAATTTTGATTTACAAAACGCTAAACTTGCAAATTTTCGGATTTGATACGGCATTTTAACATTGATCAAATAAAATATAATACTTAATAAATAAATAATAAATAAATAAAATACTTTAAAATATTGGTCTGCATTTGCATGTGAAGTACTTGAGTGTTTCTTGAATACAAATTTAGTCAAACCCAGGAACAGAAACTCATGATTTCATTCTTACTATGAATAGAATTCTTCTCAAAGAATAGATGAAGCAGCCTTAAATAAACTGAGTTTTATTCGGACGACTGTCTATCCATAAAATTCTGTTATGTTCATCAGACTGCCAGGCGAGTATGTTTTTCAAGTCAGGCAGGTCTTTGCTTGAGTACAAATCCAATTCGAGTATCAAGCGATGAAGAACGACCTCGTCGACATAATCCAAACAAGACAAATCCAACGTGGTGGAGGTATTCGAATTCATCATACAAGAGGGTTTCTCCATTTCTCTGCGACAGCATGTTTGCTTTCTATGGAAATTCATTTCTTTATCCTAAAACCAGCGAATACTTGAGGCACAAAATATATATGAAATTTGTTAGGAAAATACGAAATCGAACTTCAAATTTGGTTAGAGTTTCAGCAAACGTTTCGCGGAGGCCATGTCAGTGAAAGCGAAACATGATCACAATTTCATTTGCTGCATCAGAAATTTCTTCTCCAAGACTGCAGAAAGCAAATCAGTATGTCTCTTTCATTTATTCATTCAACAATGTATTGCAGTAAGGCTTCACAGCTATGACTCATAATCATCGTTTAAAGACTACACTGGCAGACTCCTCACTGTCATATAAATAAAAAACATGCATTAGCTATGACGAATTTATCACGAATATATAAGAAGCAAAATAATTTACAATGAATAAAACATAAAGAAAGTATTAAAAAACATGTACCTCTATTCTTTATCTCTAGCAACTGTACGTTTCAAACGTCTGAAGACTATACCGGCAGACTCTTCACTGTCATATAAATGAAAAACATGCATCAGTTACGAGTAATTTATCACAAATAGATAACAAACAAAGCAATTTACAACGAATGAAACAAGCAAAGTATTCAAAAAAATTTACCTCTATTTATTATCTTCAACAAGTGTAGGTTTAGTCAACAATGGATCCGTGCGAGCTGAAAACAACTAGAATAGACTATGTGTCAGCAGAACTTTCATTGCAAACCTTTTGGATTGAGCTGTCTGATATAAATCGTAAATCTTTAATATCAATAAAAATTTCAGCAAGCTTTACCTCGTTTTCACCAGCAATGTGATTAAATAAAACCGAAATAGTTAACGCATAATACACCACAAGTGGCGATTTTAGATTGTTTTGCAAAGTTAGAAACAGCTGCACTGACAGAAATACATAAAGATTGCGTCATCGAGCAGTTTGACGATATAAATCCATCTGAACGGATGGCATTGAGTAATGGTTGATTTACATTAGGATTTAGCCTAATGCGCTTTGCAATAACAAGCTGACATTACCTCTCATGCCGTTATAGCATGCTTTTTGTTAGCCTGCGTGCAGACTTTACTGGGGAGGAGCTTAGGGATGGGGAAATGGGGACCTAAGCTCCTCCCCATTTCCCATCCCTAAGCTCCTCCCCAGTAAAGTCTGCACGCAGGCTAGCTTTTTGTGAACACGATTTTGAAACTTTTACCCGGTTGTAATTATCGCTCTCTGTGTATTTAGACACTCTAAGATACCTTCTGCATAAAATTATTGGGTTTCCCTTTTTCCTATTGAAAAATTCAAAGGGATTTTCAGGGATTTATGAGAGATTTTAGAGATTTATAAGATTTTTAGGGATTTGTAAGATTTTTAAGATTTATAGTGATTTATAAGATTTTTAGAGATTCACAAGAATTTTAGAGATTTATAAATTTTTTAGAGATTTATAGGGATTTATTCAAAAAGTTTACGAGATTTATGGAGTGATTTGCCTCTCGATAAATGCCCCTAAGTTATCAAAAAATTTGTAAAGATATAGTCTATTATATTGTTGTCATGAGCGACCATAATGTACACACGCACAAATTTGACTATTTTTACCCCTCTCCTTCTACGCAAAAGAAAAATAGAAAAAGCTAAGAAAACCCCCCTCTGCTCCCCTCCCTTCCCATCCTCTCTCATCCCCTTGTGTATTGACAGTTTCAGTTTCATTTTTTGGGTTGACAGTTTTGGCAAGGAACTCGTGTCAAGGGTAATAAAATAATTTTTCTAACATCGAATCAAAGTTATCATGAAGTTATGTTTTATCACACAAATATTTTCACAGCCAGATCAGACACAAGATTCTTTTCGCAAATCTCAACCTTTGTTGTTTTTCATAAAAGATACATGCAACAAAGTTTATTTTTAAGAAAGAAAAAATGAATTTCATTAAAATTATGGGAAACTATAACGAAGGAAGTGCTGTCAACGTTCTTTGATTATTTCCATTTATGTCTAGGCCACCTGAGTTAACAAGAAATTTCCCATAAATGTGAATTTAACAATTGATCAAACAAAAAATAATAAATAATTTATATTTAATAATGTAAAATACGAACATCGCAAAAAATACATCCATGCAATCATTCAATAAACAATGACTGACCATGCGAGTTTTTCTTAACTAAAACTCGGGTTAACCCATAACAGAAAACAAAGGAAAATTTGTTTCAGTCAGCAAAAGCGTGTTCCACTTATCTTGGGTTAAACTTTGTGAGTCAATTGTATATAACCGAACTACATGCGTGCATATACTTTATCATTTTACTACATCTTTGATTAAAAAACTTTCAAGTATTTTCAAAAAACACATTACAGAAAGCCTATTCCTTATAAATAATATTATTAGACGATTCCGCAAAAAATGGCGGCAAGGAAATCATTCCCATGATTCATTGCGTACGATTTGCGAATCATTAGCAGTTAAATAGGTATCCAATCATCGAATGCATGGGTGTAAGAAGTATATTTGCCGACATATAGCGCGTGGTAAGAGGGTGTGGCCAGCTTTTTTGGTGTGATTTCTCTCAAACCTATACCTTTTGTTTGCTTACAAACAACAATTTTATGTCGTTTCTGAAGAGATATAACGTGAAAACACTTTCTAACATGGAATTTATTTCAAAATAGCAAAAATCGTCATTTTTTATCATTAAATAAAGCCCATAAAACAAAACTATATCGTTATTTGCCAACGAAAAGCCGACGATTGAAATGTTAGGGTTGCCACACCCTTTGGCGACGCCCTTGAACGCCATATTTTGCAGAATTTTCAATCAAAACTGCCTAATGAGTTGCACATGGATAAGTAAATGTGAACTGGTGAAAATCATTTATAATGCCAGGTGGTCCAAAAAAATGTTCCACGTTCGCAAAGCTGCTACGGAGGAGCTTTAGTTTAAACAGTTTTATTTTTGCTTGATGTTGATAAAAGAGGCTTCAACTTAAAATTTGATGTCCTGTTTGCCAAAATACACCAAGTACTCCCTGAGCTATACTAGAGGAAAGCCGTCGTCAATAGCTGTCTAAAAGCCATCAGGCAGTATCTGTGAAAAAATGTGAAAAAAGGATGATGAGTGCTGAAGCAATGTGGCACCAAAATTCTAAAACTATTTTGAAAATAATAAAGCACAGAAAAGATATCATAAAGTTATCAAATGTGGAATTCCTCTGTTTTGCCCCAGATAAGATCTTGTACGGTGTCAATTTTCAATGTACTTGAAGGTGTCCCTGATTCAAACATAATTACAGCATTATCTTCAGGTCTTAAAAACGACCGTGGAACATACAACGTCTTTTGGGGCCCTTTATTATCATATCGACCAAGGTTGCGGCTGTTAAGAAATACAACTCCTCTCTCCCAACCCTGCAAAAAAAGAAAAATATTTGAAAGAAAATTTAATTGACTTAGTGTTCATATTGTATTCAGCACTAATGGAAATGTAAATTTTATTATCATATCTACCATACAATCATAGAATCACCTCTATGTAAGAATCGTTATCATATCTATCATACAATCATATCTATCATACAATCATGTCTATCATACAATCATGTCTATCATACAATCATAGAATCACCTCTATGTAACAATCATTAAATCATAAAATTCTGTTTGGAAATTACGTACCTCAATATGGAAAATAGCATCATAAGGAGCTTTTCTCCCGGCCCAAAGAGACCCTTTGTAAAGAGCTGGAATATATATGTTCTTTGGAATTTCTTTTCGCCATTTGTCGCTTGTTTCAATTCTAAAATGTAAATAAAACTAATTTTAAATCGACTATTCGCCTACTGTCTGTATGTATCAAGCAATAAATTGTTTTCTCTAAAAGCTGACGTATCCTAAAAAATTTCGCAAAAAGTTTCGCAACACGATTTCCTATCAAGAGAAATTTCGAAATTATTCGTAGAAATTCGCATTCTTTCGTAACGCTGCTTTCGTAAAGGGCCTGAGTCTATCCAATTAAAAACGTTCCAACGTACATTCAGTCATTTTCCATTCGTACTTACGTTGAAACGAATTCCTGCTTGAACTCCAAGGGATAAATAACCCAGTCTTGTTTCTTCTTACCATCAACTTCTACGTGCCCATTTATTCCTGTAAATGAGAACAATATTCACATGCAAATTCACGCAAGGCACAAACAACACTAATTGCTTGTGGAAACAGTAAGTACCATGAAAACCCTACTAAACCCCTTCCCTCTCTTTTGAACCCCTTCATTAATAAGCCTCCCATTTTTTGGCCAAATTTTGAAATAAACCCCCATCTCTTTTAAGCCTCTCATAACCTTAATAAACCTATTACGGTAAGTAAGTAAGCCGGCCACAGCATGAAGCTATCCTAGGATTCCCCTTTCTTTAGCTAATACAGAATATTTTCAAAGGTGAACACTACTCCTCTCCCTTATGAATTTCTGGCTTCGGAACACTTTGCTTTTACGATTTGGTCAATCATTCCTTGACAACTTGGTCACTCAATCCTTGACAACTTGGTCACTCAATCCTTGATAACTTGGTCACTCAATCCTTGACAACTTGGTCACTCAATCCTTGACAACTTGGTCACTCAATCCTTGACAACTTGGTCACTCAATCCTTGATAACTTGGTCACTCATTCCTTGACAACTTGGTCACTTAATCCTTGACAACTTGGTCACTCAATCCTTGATAACTTGGTCAATCAATCCTTGACAGCTTGGTCACTCAATCCTTGATAACTTGGTCACTCAATCCTTGATAACTTGGTCACTCAATCCTTGATAACTTGGTCACTCAATCCTTGATAACTTAGTCACTCGTGGGAAAAGACACAAAAAATATATTGCATACCTTTTCTTTGATAGTCAAGCGCATGCTCATAATTGATTCTGCCACAGTTTTCCACAAGAATTTGGAGCAAATTTTCATCACCCTTGAATAAAAAAGTAAAATCATTGATCTAAAATTTTATATTACACAATGACACAATACTTTATTTAAAATATTGGCTTGAAATCTCCTAACACAATGTTTACTAAATTGTCAGTTATCTTACCTTCAGTATTGGGAGTTTTACTTCGAGTTTTTCTCGAAGAGAATCCACTTCTTTGACGAATTTATTGTTTACCATAACCTTGGAACCAGATAGAAATTAAATTAAATTTCAACAAAAATTATCACATAATAATGTTTTATCAAGAAAAACAAAATTGTTCACAATACCATGGCTGATATGTGTGGGCTATTTTGCTATAGTTAAAATGTTTAATTCTCGAAAATATGGTTTGCGCTTTCAATTAAGCAATGAATAAACCAACCAACCGTACAAAACGACCCAGAGAAAGCGAACGCTCGACTAGTCTAGTCTGGGCAGTGAACTGCATTTACTTTCATAATAAACTTTTAATTACAAACTATTTGTAAAAAAAATTAATTTTGCATTTAAAACATTTTTGTAATTAAAAACTTAAAGCATTTTTAAATAAACTGAAAAAGAATTAATTTCATAACATTAACTTTTTTCGAACGCGTAACTAAACTGTTGAAAACTTCTTTCATAAATTCATTATTTATATGTTTATATGACTACTATAAACCCATATACTTATCTTTAAATTTACCTGTGCAATGTAGTTGTTAAAATTATTAATTTCTAATCTATCTAACCCATGTACATTATACGTCTTTATATTCGCTGTTAAATTGTTACTTTTGAATTTCCGTTTTGATATAAATTTTAGTTTTCGGCCAAGATTTGTTAAGACCTGCTTTTTATGGGTCGTATATATTGCATGCTTTTTCCGATTGGTATATTGTATCAATAAACATGCATTCTGTGAATAAAATTGAATATACCAAAACGTAAATTTTAATATGAAGTACAGTAAGGCCTGGCATTTAAGAAAATTCTAGTCTCAGTTTCTCAGAAGAACGATATGAAAATGATAGAAAAAATACGTAAACAATATGGCACAATACTTAAATGCGGGGCCTTACTGTAAATCCAATCAACGTTTTATTTTGCAGGGGGTAGACTATGAAAGCCAATTAAATTAAAAAGATAAAATTTCGTTGAAATGACAAAAAAGTAATACTTTAGAATTTACCTCCCTAATATATGAGAGCAGTGAGCTATATAGCCCTTCCCAGGAAGAAAAGATAAAATTCATTAGTTATTTTCTAGCATATTTTTAATAATAAATTAATGTTTAAAATTACTTCAGCTGCACGAAAACACACTGAACACCTTTCTCATATGACATACAACACTGTATAAAATTGCCATTAATTCGTGATATTATATATCGTCGTAAATCTCACGTCGTAACTTACCGTTACGCGATCTGCAACGTCATATATCGTTACAGTTTTAGCACTGCCGTGAAATTTCGTTGTATACAAAATGTAACCATACGATTGACCTGCATTGTTGTTTATGGGCAACATCTCCATGGTAACAACATCTTTTAAATTAATACCCTGTAATATAGTAATATTTAAGCATTAAATAGTGAGCAATTTTATTCTAATTTTGTTCCCAGTGATTGGATGCTGGCTTATTAGCTTATTGTTTGGTATTAGCAAATCAAAAAGCACGGAAGATGTCATAGGTACATTTCAAAGGAAATACAATCCTGTCTACCTTGCTTTTCTGCATTTTTATTGGCTTATGCGAAACAATAAGACCTTACGCCAACATTCGACTGAGTCCTGAGAGATTCAAAACAACAATCTGGAATTCGAATAATGAAAACGAATAACGAAAGTGGGATTTGAATAACGAAAATGTATTACTGTTAATGTCGCATAAATCAACAATAAGTCGCCAAAAATATTGAGGTAATTCTATTTAGATTACAAGGGGTATTTCTAGACTTCAATCGTTGAATAACGAAAACTGCAATCGTTGAATAACGAAAACTGCAATCGTTGAATAACGAAAACTGCAATCGTTGAAGTTATCGCTATTGCTCTAGCATACGACGCAGAATATTCCAGTCAAAAAACTAGCCCTGTTTTTAACAAGCCTCGGCTCTAAAAAAAAAGACAAAGCCTAAATTGCGGAATAAACTCAAGTCCAATTGCCAAAAGCCAATCAATAGTTATTTAGTGATTCGCAAAGTGCGAAAATTGAGCCTCGATCTTACAATAAAGAAAATACTGGCCGGCTGAAAAAGGCAACATTTTGAACCCAAATGTCACCAGACAAGGGTATTTCCTGTCTCTATGAAATGGCCCTGGGAATGAGGTTGGAGGGAATTTTCTTTTAAACGAGGTTGATTTTACTCTGAAACGATGGACCTTTGTAGCAATAGGCAATAACATGATAATTTATTGATAAAAAATGTTTTTGGCAAACTGTTTTTGGTCCACTCGGTATATTTAAAACAAGTCAAAATATTTTAGAAAGTCTAGCAGAGGTGTAGCTCGTTAATACTCAAATAAAATTTAAATAACCTTACCTTTACATATTTTATAAGATCTTCCAAAGGCATGTATTCTGCAAAATTGATTTCATCTAAAAACCAATCATATACTTATTAAAACAAGCTTTTAATTTGGACAAAGGACAAAATAAATTTTAACTGCACAGCAGTAGTCAGTAATAAAGACAAAAGCACCTTTTATTAATACTTAGAAAACTGCGAATGTTTTTCTTTACCAATTCCTTAACTTTTGTAAAAATTTCAAGTGGTGTAGATATGTTTTAAGTAGCAGGACCATATTGGCCATGTGCTACCACATCTTGTCCTGCTTTACCAAATGAATAATGGATGTATGTAATTGTTTTTCGTTGTAGAAAAACAGCACGATGAAAAACTCAAATCAAAAATTGAAATCTCTTCAGCAGCAAGATTTCTTAAAGTGTGTCAACAAAATAGAAAGCATACACTACCATATAATCTTCGACCTGCCGATTCTAAGACCCAAGGTAGATCGTCTGGAACTAAAAACAAAAAAAATACTCAAAAAGGATATTTTTAAATTCCTCTCAGAAAATTAGCTTTCAGTGGCTACGAATTTAAAATAAATATTCCTGCAAAAACATTCCTATTATGGCTAGAAATTTTTATCTAGTGCTTGCAGCTAAACAAATTTTGGCTACAAATTTCCTGCAAGATCTTGACCATTTAATATAATAAACAAAGTAACTTTGGACAAAATTCTACAAGATTTCCTGCAAGATCCTTTTTGAAAAAGTTACTGTGACTATTGGTCACATGGTCGGGTGCTTTTTCATGCCATGATTCGTACAAATATGAGAGAGACCAGGTGGGTTGCCACAATTCTCGACTTATATTCTCCAACACTTGAGACCAAAATACGAGACTTTAACAAATAACTGTGAAACTGTCAAATAAAATAGAAAATGGGGGAAAAAGATGCTTCAAACTGCAGCAGGAAACAGGTGGAACAAACTCCCTCATTCTTTAAATTTAACCTCAAATTCTAAAACTTTTAACAGTAAATTTAAAGAAATAGTTATTCATAGCTATTCAAATATTAAAAATAAGTTTGACCAGTTCTTATCAATATGTGATCTTGCTGGTGCATTACGCAGGTCTTCAATTATTACTGTTAACAGCCCAAAAATATAATTCCCTGGGCAGTTCAGAGTACATATTTCTTTATAAACGTATTTTGCAATATATAATAACTAAATTATGTACAAATGAATATGATAAATTTCTTTGTGGCGCTTCAAGCTTTGCTCTTTATTCATGAGCAAAGCTCGAAACGTCGCTGTGAAATTTATCATATTCATTTGTACATACTGTAAATCGAATTTAAAAAATGTTTAATTATTACTGATCAATATCGACGTAGTACACGCAACAACAATTTTCTTTTATTCTTATTTTGTACTAGGTGTTTGTAATCTATTAACAACATTTATATAAAAAGAGAAAGAGATTTAAAAATAAATCGAAATTATACCTGTTCCTTTCGGAGTGTGTTTTTTAATCACTTTTTTCAGTGCAAAATATTTGTTCGTTAGATCTCCAGTTTCTGATACAGGGGCATCGTAGTCTGCAAAAGAATCAAAATAAAACATTGTAAAAACAACCTGTAGATTATTTTAGTTATTTATAAATCACTAAGATGTTTTTTATGATGCTGAAAAGTATCTATAAGTAAAAACGAAATCTTAAAAAGTGTGCAAATACGGATGATCCAAGGAAGCATCCATGTTTATAAAATAAAAAAAGGAAAAATATATATATACTTGCTAGATTTCAATTTTAAAATTTCTTTAAATAGCTGAAAAATAAAGCAATTCTCGGCTAGACTGCAGATTTGCGGACCAGACTTTATCAATTGATTTGTTTTTATTTTTAGTCACATTTTGCTTAAAACATTAATTGAAGAGTTTACCACTCTTTGAAATGCGGGGCTTTAGGGGCAGTGGCTAAATAAATTACCGGTGACTCAATAAATGTTGCGTAAATTATTTGATTGAAACCAGTAAAAACGCGACATTTTGTAAACAACTCTGGCGGAAGAACAATCGAATTTTCAAACAACCAATGAACGGAATAACAATTTTTCGGTAACTAATGAAATTCAAGCAAAACAATATAATTCAATTCAACTTCTCAAAGTCATGGAAAACTTGGTCCAATAAAGTGCAGTCATCTCCAATTCTCCAACTGAACTTATGTAGTATTACGTCAAGCTCACTGGTCTACCGTTACAGAATAATTTTTACGAAGTAATGTTATAGGATAATAAATTAGACATACAGGGATATAAATTGAATCTTAAATGAATATAAATTATAATAAATTAAACAGAAAAGCGTAAATTAGAACTGAATGTGCATACCATAACTAGAAACGGTGGGTAGATAAATCAAAATAAATTAAACAGAAAAGCATAAATTAGACACAAATATGCATACCATAACTAGAAATGGTGGGTAGATATCCATTGCCTCTGGAATACGTATTTGCTCCATTCATAAATCCAAAATTCGTTCCACCTGACAAAAGACACAACTTTGTAAGTTGAATAAAAAAAGATGGGCGCTAAATAATACGGACATAATGTACGTAGGCTACCCTCGGATATATGACAAATATTATTTGTTCTTAAAATACACATTTTAAAGCACGAAATGTACAATTGCTATTTGTCATGTATCTAAAGTCCTAATCTCCACTATAATCTAGTGTCTATCCTAAACAACAAACCACTGAAATTTGTGAATTTCGGATCGACGCAAAAACATATCCTTATGGTAACTAAATCATTATGAAACAAATGAAAATTTAACATTATTTAAAAAACATCTCGCAAAAAAATGATACTTTTATCAGTACAAATTGTCTCAATTTTAAACGAGATTTGGTATTTTTCTGAATAATGTCAGTCTCGGAACATTCGCTAGTAGGAGAACTTCTGTAAACAATGGCGCATCCAAAGTCTGAATTTTAAATCAAACCAATTTTTCCCCCTACCTTCTTCGCTACTATATATACTATTGTTTGGTTGTTTGTTTGTTTATAGTTGTTGTTATTGTCATTAAAAAAATAAATTCGAAAATAATCACCAAATGCTAACTTCCTTCTGAAACGACACATCTCCAAAATATTTCATTTGCCTTAAAAATATTATGATCTAATCAGAATAATGATCAAACGATGAAAAGAGGAAATTATGTCTTACCATGAAAGACATAAAAGTTGAAAGATGCTCCTCTTTGTAATATCCTTGCCAAAGCCTTAGCTATTCTCTCCGTTTTCACTATATGGTGATTTTCTCCCCAATGATCGAACCATCCAGACCAAAATTCCGTGACGAAAATCGGTTTGTTGGGCTGAAACATTATTTTGATAAATGTACCACATTTTGGTTTGGGTTGTTCATTTTTACTGCTAGGAAATAATAAATTATCCGAAAAATATTTTTCTCCAAAAAAATATTTCTTCTATAAAAAGGTATTCAATTCAATTCAACTTTATTCATAGAATTCAATTAACTAAAACTACAATATAACATAAAAAAGTTGAATCGTAAAGGTAACATATTTATTCTAAAGGCTATTTTTATGGATTTATTAAAAATATGTAAAAAGCTCTCTGATCTAACGTTGCGTAAAGTAAGGACATATAACAAAATAAAACTATAAAAATATATATGTAAATATATAAATTTATATTCATAAACCAAACTATCAAGCAAAAAAGAATAAAACTCCTCGCTAAAATTATGTATTTTCTACGTTAAAGCAATAAAGTAAAGTTTTTATTTATTAAATTTTAGTTACCTCCATAACCTATATTTTCCAAATAATTATGGGACTCCATTGCTTATCTGTTCAAACAGAACAGCAAATGGTTTTTACAATTAGGGAAGCTAAGAAAAAACAGCAATAAATGCTTTCATAAGTTCAGTTTTATAGTTAACCTTTATATTGATTCAAAAGAAGAACCTCAAAGAAAAATGCAATGCCAAAATTTTAGTTAACCAAAAGGCCATTAAAACTGAGCAGAATTATATCACTTTCATTTGAAATCAACAAATTTTTTGTGAATATCCGAGTTCATAACTGGCAAACACCTGAAAATAAGTAAGAATGATGAAATTGTATAGAAATAAGTTACCTTAGCTGCTGAAATGTGAACAGTTTTGTTAAGTCTCTGAGTACATACCTGATGCTTTTGTAACTTGTCAATCATCCTGTCCACATCGGTTTGAAAATTTATCGTCTGTAATGCTAGGGAAAATACAATGTGTCAATCAACAAGTTTGGTTGATGCTTTTATGAAAAACACAATACCACGATTTGAGTTTGTTGATAACATAATTTGTTGATAACATAAAAAGTGCTTACCGCTCGGTGAAAATGCAGTCTGGTGCTTAATATAACACTGTCTTACTTAAGATGCTTTTACAAATGGTTAAGAAAGTTGCAAAAAAGTTAGCCCGCAATTAAAATTAATGTGCAAGCTGAACTTAGAATTATTAGCCAAGTCCCTGTTTCTCGGAGTTATCTGACAGATTTGAAGTCACTTCGATCAATAATAGGGACTTATATATTGACAGAATATGTCAAAGAAAACATAGAAATAGGAACTTGTGTAATAAGTATGCACACAAAACAAGTTGTATTTTATGTTACATAGGCACTTGTGTAATAAGTATGCACACAAAACAAGTTGTATTTTATGTTACGTAGGCACTTGTGTAATAAGTATGCACACAAAACCAGTTGTTATTTATGTTACGTAGGCACTTGTGTAATAGTATAGACACAAAACAAGTTGTTTTCATTAAAAAAGTACAATGCATTATAATAAAAAAACGAATAATGCAGTCGTAAAATGACGTATTATACAAAAGTTAACATTTTTACATAAATAAACATAATATTGTTAATGACTTACTCCCATTGAGATGAGCTTTTCCCAAACCCATTTCATTATCACAAACAAAGAGTAGCTCCTCAATGCCTCTCTTTCTGAATGCCTGCAAAAATAACCATTGGGTCCAAGTTTGATATATATACATGCACATAAATCAATACGCCTGTTTACCATATTGTATTTTGCTCATATCAGACACAAATTGTAAATTGCTTCCAACTACATAACAGTATTTTATTCAAAATAAAATGACGAAATAGTAACACTAAAGTCACAACTCTTATATACCATTCTCTAAACACCCCTCCCACAGATGATAGTAGCCCATTATTAAAACGTATTGATACAATACACATAAGCTACTGACTTTGAATAGCAGACATTGATAAAAAAATTCAGAAAATTGAATCTATATAATTCAGTGAGTAAAATACTGGCCTTTTTCAGGTGTTTCATATATTTCATATCATCTCCATAGCTACCATACTCGTTTTCGATTTGAAAAGCAATCACTGGACCACCATTTGAATACTGAAAAAATTAAAGCCTTGCTGAAGTCAGTTCCTAAACTTTATTATTTAAAAATGTTTTTGCTCTTTTATGTTAATCCTAAGAAGTAATTGGTTAGTTAGAAAATCATTTTTAGATCCTTTGTTTACATATCTACTTATGCAAAAGTTTAATAAACAATGATTCACCAGGCCTCTCAATAGAAGCTCATGGCTGAAGGGGTATTATTATAACCAAGATGCAATGTGTTCTACTATCGAAACAGCAGTTAATTATATTGCTATTCAATAATTGAGTGCATTGCACCTTGGTCATAATACCCCTTCCACAATATTTAGCAGAAGTGTCTATTGAGCAGTGCTCAATGAGCACAAGAGCCTCCATAAGCCCCTCAAACAAGCAGCAGGCTTTAGAGGTTGAAAACCTTAATTAAAAATAAAGTCAGATTAAATGGTCTTTCTCTAAACTTTTGACTAATGCTTGAATAGTAAATCTAATTGACATTGACCTAAAACTCTTTCTGATTGATCCAACAATCTTACAAAAACAAGGTTCTATTCAAGTTGCCTAGCTTTTTTTTCTTAAACACTTTGATTTTCAAGTACTTCGTCAAGGAGATCAATTTTAAACTCCTGGAAGTTTTTAAAAGCTTGATGTATAGATCTCCGGTATTCTGCCTACAGTATTTAGAGACCTAATTCATTAAACATATGGGTTGCAGCTAATTATAACTAACCTGGTACTTTGTTAGAATTGGCATAAGTGCATCAAAGTATCTGTCAACAGCATCAAGAAATGGCTTGTAACTGGACCGCAGTTTCATGTCTTTATCACGCAGCAACCAACTACAAAAATATAAAGCATTCAGGAACAAGCAAATTACAGTAACTCATAAAAATCTTTTTATATTACAACAAAAAATTACTTTAGGCAGTGTAATTCATAGAAGGAAAAAACACAAGTAAAGGGCAGTTCAAATATATCAGTAACACAACATTGTCAGACCAAACACTAACCAAATGTTACTTAGAAGCAAAAATAAAATTAAAATAAATATAAAAAATCTTATTTTAGCTACAGAAAACTCCAGGAACACACATTAAATTAATGAATGGTTTCAACTGCAGAAAGATATGTAAACAGTGACATCAAATAAATAAACAAAGAATCCAATTAAAAAACCATAATTTAAAATTAGATTTTTTATATACCTTGGTAATCCTCCCAGGTCCCATTCTGCACAAATGTATGGCCCAGGACGTATAATGACCCATAATCCATAAACTTGTGCCAAATGAATAAATTCACTAAAATATTAACATTATTCATGTAAATCATACAGTAGGTCAATTATATTTCAATTAGTATTTGCAACAATTCAATTATAAGTCAATTAGTATTTGCAACAATTCAATTATAAGTCAATTAGTATTT
>JAYJMH010014420.1:0-21894 GCA_036873815.1 Phacellophora camtschatica
ATTTCTCTTATCGATAAAGATAAGGCTAGTAAAGCATTAAAGTATTAGTTCTTAGTAAATGCAATGTATTTTTACTAAATAATCGTCTTGTTTTCATATAATTACTTAAAATATGAAGCATAAATTATAAACTGCACATTTCTCTTATCGATAAAGATAAGGCTAGTAAAGCATTAAAGTATTAGTTCTTAGTAAATGCAATGTATTTTTACTAGACAGTCATCTTGTTTTTATATAATTACTTAAAATATGAAGAATAAATTATAAACTGCACATTTCTCTTATCGATAAAAGCTTGTAAAGCATAATAAAGTATGACTTCATTGTCAATACAGTCTCGTTTTAATATTCACAATAAGATTCACAAAGTTACGAATCCAAATAGAAAAGTTAAGACAGATTTCTTACCAAACGAAAAAGTTTGCCTTCTGTTTTCAGTTCTGCTGCAGACAAAGGCAATGTCTTATCCTGAGAAACGGGTTTTATACCTGTGTATAAGTCATATCGATATCACGTGATTTATGACCATATTGCTAATTATATCTTCAGATAAGCATTAATAAATATGTTTTGCTTTGCTCTAGTCATTTGAAACGCATGTAGCTTATGTTACAATACCTGAGAAAATATCGACACGACTGGCTGGTAAAACTGGCAAACATATCTTCTTTTTAAACTAATCTTGGGTTATAATAATTCTTTTAAAATAATGTTTTAAATGCTTTGCTTATCTCTTGAAGACTCTGGGAGTTGATTAAGCTTCGGTTGTCAAAAAACTAAAGTTTGAGGCTGTGTCTCCTATAATTTTGCTCCATTCATTTTTTCATCAGTAGTTTTGTTAGATTTACACAAATGATTACAACAGGGTACAACAAACTTTAGGCAATTGCGGCAACCAAATGCACCACTGTAAAAATTTTATCAGGGTACACGTTTTTTTTATAGGAAACCTGGTTTCATTAGTGAAAGTTTTATTTAAAAAAAAAAAACATTTAAACTGGGTATACATGGTAAAGGATAAAAAGTTATACACACAATCTTCACTGAATTAATCATCTGATATCATGTCTACTCCATTCATATCATTAAGCATTTGAAAAGCTCGTGTTTGGTAATTTGACGTGACAACAGCATAAGAGTAGAGTTAGAATTTCTTAAAGTTTTATGAGTTTTACCCGTGAGTTTCTTATAAAAAAAGCGTTTATGTTAGTTGAAGAGAACAGTCTACGTGAAATGAAGATGATGTATGTAATTACGCATTGTAATTTATGTAGAAAATAGCGCATTCTTGTCTTCTAATTTTTATTTTTTTATAAATGTGAGCCAGAGCTGTATCTTATTTGCTTCTTATATTTTTTGGCCAATTTCAGAATTGTGTTTTTTTTATAAAGGTTTCCATACGTTCAACTGAAATTTCATACGTACCTGTGATCAATGTCTGTGTCCTCGCGCGCGTTAACGAAGCTCCAGCAAATAAGTTTGTTTATGAAAGGACAATCACATTGAGTTCAACTTAAATAATATGATACATAATTTATCATGCTAAAAGTGTGTTTTAGAGATACTCACAAGATTGCCTGGCTCGCAAAAGACATTAACGGCCTTCTTGACCACAGCAGCAGATGTTAAAATTAACGTTCTGAGAAGAATCTCGCTTTTAAAAAGCTCATGTTTGGTAATTTGACGTGACAACAGCATTAGAGTAGAATTAGAATTAGAATATCTATATGACGGTAAAAACAACAATTAGGCTTTATTTGCAAAAACGTTTCTAGAGTAAACAAATTCATCTCATTACTGTCTGATTTCTACTAGTGTGCGTTGGTTAGATCAGGGCCGCCGGGCGATATGAAAGGCCCCTGGGAAATGTAAGGTTTGAGGGCGGGCCCCCTTTACTAAATCTGCTTACAGGCTTACATTCATAGGATTTAAAGTCATTCTTATTCACTCGGGCCCCTGAAATTAGCAGCTGTTGACTGCGCACCTAGGTACCTTTGCCATCTTCTCAGGGTTAGACAGACGTGGAACTTTGGCAAGTCTACAGCACAGTTTGACTACGGTTTGCATGATCAAAAATCAAATTTCAGGTAAAACAAGTGCACCAATAAAATACTTTATACTGGAATACGTTTTTAGCTTTAATTCAAAGCTTATTAATCACATAAGCCTATTTCGTTTTCACTATGGTAGTTTGAAAACTGCAGTTTCTATTTGACTAGCCTGGTTGAAAAATAAATAACAGTCTTGATAGTTTTGTCGTAATATGCAAGTTTTATCATGGCACTACCACTAAAAAATGGGATCTTGAAAATCGGAGGTAGGTCTTTTCAGAGCCTCTGGGGAACAAGGAAACTTATATTGATGGGAACAGGGGAACATTCTATATTTTCAATGAAAGCGTTTTCGAGTTTTTGGGAACATTCCAGATATAATTTTAGAGAATTTAAAAAAAACCATTTGGAAATCTGTGTAAATTTATCATGGAACAAGGGAACACGAACCTGCTTGGTTTCTTAAATAATTTCCATTGCCTAATTAATTCTTTTAATCAATTTACAAACACAATTTATAAACTTTTGCCAAAAAATCAGCCCATAGTTTCTTATGAGTCTTTTAGTGGTAGGCTCTTACTGGATATGAAGTTACGACGTAAGTCCAGGAAATAAACTTTCATATTCAAAAGATACATATTTTAATATGTACTTTCTATTCCAATTCTTATCATTGACATGACGGCAAAACAATACACCGCAAGACATTTCTTTGAATGGCTCAAATCAGTGCTTGTTAATGCCTAAAAACGACTGAATTTTACTTTTTGGTATTGTTTTGGGTTATTTTTATATTGGAGCCCCCTTTGTTATTTTAATGGCACTACATAACTGGCTCGAATGAACAAGAAGAATTTCTTTGAGTGGCTTGAACGAAAAAACAACTAAACACTTTTCAATAAAATTCAAAAATGAAAATCCTGCTCGAAATCTAGAAAACTATTAGACTCAAATCTCGTAAAAAATTCGAAGACAATTCATTTAAGGATAAGTCCTATACCAAAGTAAACGATCTGGACAGCTAAAACAGTTCTAACTAATTTGGTTTTAAATAAATTCCAAATATGATGAAAATGTATTTCGTACTTTTGTATGATTTATTTATATTAATATAAAACCGGTGGTAATGTTGACACTGGTATTGACATTGATGCGCATAGATGACCGGCAGAAGTTTACAGAAAATTTTAAGCATCTGATTCATGGGAGTGTTTAAAAAATAATTATTCAAACACTACTACAATATCAAGAATGGGGAAGATTTTTGAATCAGCTTCTGCGATATGTAGAAGACATCGTCTATAAATCATTTTAGTTGTAATTACTTACAAATATGACTAACCCAATTTGTCGCAAGAATGACAGGCATTCAGCATTTAGCTGGCAAAACATCAGCTTCTCGAAGTGTTTTAAAAACTTAAAATACAAACACTACAACAATTTCAAGGGTGTGAAAAATTTCATATTATCTTCTGCAATATGTTGAAGATATCATCTTTAAATCACTTTACTTTTGGTTATTATATGATTAACCTAATTAGATGCGTGCATGGCAAAACACCAGCTTCTCGAAGTATTTTAAAACTTAAAATACAAACATCACAACAATTTCAAGTGTGTGAAAGATTTTCATATCATCTTCTGCAATATGTTGAAGACATCATCTTTAAATCACTTTTCTTTTGGTTATTATATGATTAACCACATTAGCTGCGTGCATGGCAAAACACCAGTTTCTCAAAGTGTTTTAAAAACTTAAAAAACAAACACTAAAACAATTTCAAGCATGTGAAAGATTTTCATATCATCTTCTTCAATACGTCGAGTACATTATGACTAACCATATTAGATGCATGCATGACAAGCGTATAGCTGGCAAAACAGCAGCTTGCTTCTCCAAGTGCTTCAAAAAATAAAACGCAGACACTATACAGCAACGTTTTTCAAATTATCTTCGAGAATACGTCGAAGACATCATCATTAAATAACTATAGTTGTACTTACATTTAAAAATGACTAACAAAATTTGCTTCGTGGACGACATTCATATTACTGGTAGGACACCAGCTTCTCCAAATGCAAAAAATGCAATCATTGTCTATTTATTTGATAAAATATTGATGAAAAAGCATGGTTGCAACAACGCAAACACAACAGCGATTTAATGTGTGTGATAGCAGGTAAGCACTGGTAAGATTTTATCATCAGCTTCTGTGATACGTTCAATTCAAACCATAATGGGAATCATTTTATTCGTGTTTTCCACTAAAATTGATAATTAAACATGTTTGCTACATGAACCGAGAAACAAAAACGAAGTTTATGTGAATTAGTGTGTGAAATTAAAGCTGGTAAAATGTTCACGAAGGAATATGCAATACAATAAATCCTCAAATTAGCTTTCTGTAAAGTCACTCGTAAAACTATACGAGCTCGAGATAAATTCTATTTTAATTTAATTGGAAAAACACAAGAACCAATCTGTGTTAAACTATAGAACAGTTTTATTAGCTATCACAATTCTCTTATTTGCCAGCACTTTCGAAATTAAGCATTTTGTATCTCCATGTACATTTCTGCAATTTCATTATGCTACAGTGTAAATTCCGATGTAGGCAAACACATAAAGTCTTAATTCCGATGCATGCGAATACAAAAAGTCTTAATTCCGATGTAGGCAAATACAAAAAGTCTTAATTCAAATGTATGCAGTACAAAACAGTCTTAATCCACAATGTATGGAAAAACCAACAAACTATCACCGTGTCTCATTAGGATCAAATCGATGTTTAATTCAACTGATTAAGGAAAAAGCTGGTCTTTTGAAGGATCAATTTGCAAATTGATTCCATCGCGTATGTTTACAAAATTTTGTCTAGCTCTCTTAATTAACAGATGGCTTCATTTACTTCAATGATATGCCTGTGGACAGTATTCAAATTCTCGAGCGTTCCCACAAAGATCCTAAATGGTTTCCTTATACATTCCGATAAAAATGTTCAATTCGTACTATTAATCATGCTACTTAGATAAAATACTTACATATTGTACTAACATATAGTATACACATTGTACTAACATATGAATTGATTTTTGGGTGGGGGCTTATTCGAGGAGGGAATTTATTAAATATTACTGTAGTTCGGTTAACTTTGAACGTTTTTTCGACACATAGTGATGATACAATTTTACTTATAATAATTAATCACATAATCATATGGCAATACAGTTACAAAATGTAGCATTGAGCTATAATATGATGGAATATGACATCTGAGAAGCTGTTATCTCTTGCTTGGTACTATTCTAACAAGTCAAAGAATGTATTATACGTACAGTTAAATTTCACATTAATTCCAAATAATAATTTACGGGGGCTAATTCGAGGAGGAGGGTTTACCTGCAAAAACCAAATTTTGGGTGGGGGCGAATTCGACAGGGGGTTTATTTTAGAGGTGGGGGCTGTTTCAAGGATTTACGGTATGATTATACACATAAATCAAAAACAGAAACAAAGTCGTGGTATTAGACTCGAACCCATAACGTAAACTCAAGTATTCATCTGTTGTGTTAAAGTTTTATTTGTAAGATATATAAATCCAAATGATCATTGTAATACATGGATTGCAGCAATAAGATCTCGTCTATGCACTTCAAAGCAAAGGCAGAGCATGCTCCGTATTGCAGACTCTACTGTACGGTAAGAGAGGAAAGGAAGTAGGGTAAGAGAGGCCTTTCCTCTTCATCGCAGTTCCTTTCCCCTCCTTCACAGTTCCTTTCCTCTCTTACCGTACAGTAGAGGCTGGAGATTTTCCTTTCCCCTTTTTCACAGTTCCTTTCCTCTCTTACCGTACAGTAGAGGCTGGAGATTTTCCATTCCCCTCCTTCACAGTTCCTTTCATCTCTTACCGTACAGTAGAGGCTGGAGATTTTCCATTCCTCTCCTTCACAGTTCATTTCCCCCTCCTTCACAGTTCCTTTCCTCTCTTACCGTACAGTAGAGGCTGGAGATTTTCCATTCCTCTCCTTCACAGTTCCTTGCCCCCTCCTTCACAGTTCCTTTCCTCTCTTACCGTACAGTAGAGGCTGCACCCAGGCTAGCTCCGTATCCTCAATACCATAGTTTTGGGTTTATGGTATCTCTGAAGTTATGTTGGACTTTGCGAAAGTTCACCTTAAAAAATGCTTTAAAATAATATCTCCAAACGGAAATATCTCCAAACAGGAATTTAACTTGTGTTGAAAACTTCGCGTGTTCTCGCGCAATTTAACAACGCCTGCTAAACAGTAAATCATCAAACCACTACAGAAATAAAAAATGCTGGTCATGTTGTAATCTATTTTCATAATTCTCTGTCGCATTGATTTTTCCTGCTAGGATCCAATAACATTCTCAGTTTTAGCTTTTACAGTATTAATTATTTCACAGTTTATATATAGCGTAGTTTTCCATCCCTTGATTGAAGCACAGCAAACAATCATTACTTACTTTAATTTTTTTCAATCATTTCGCTGTCAGGCGTCTCTTAGGTAGTGTTTGACTGTCGTTTGACAGCTGCGGAAATTCGAAAATTGTTCTAATTAGCTAAAAAATTAAAAATACTATGGTACAGCCCAAAAAGTTTCATTGTCTATTCAAACTAAAGTGTGATCTGCAGATAATTGCAACAAAAGCAATGATACGTCAGAAGTTGCCTTATTTTTAGCGATGTAATTGTAAAGATTATTAATTTTGGTAAATAGAAAGCAATTCTTTCTTACTTTTTTCAGCTGTAACTTGACGATTTTCTCAAACAAATTTTCTGCACATCTGCCGTTACTGGCCACCAAACCTCTGCAAAAGAAGCTGAATTCATTTATTCATTTCAACACAATAACAAAGAATGGAGGTTTTACCGTATGGAAAGCAATGACAACGATGTATCTTGCACGTAATACATAATTTATCAGTATAACGTTCGCCTAACTTGTGTCTATTCAAATCAAATTAGGCACATAGGGCACGTAATTTAAAAGACTCTTTGGTTGTACAGGGGTGCCAGTTAGCAATTAAGGTAGAGAAAAAGCCCGGTGACCGTCTGGACGAAGCAACATAAATTTTGCTTGCAGCGAGGATTCCCGGAGCTATGCAAAACAATTAGGATGTTCCGATTGCTCCTTATATCATGCGTTTGAAATTGCAATTGTTGTTTTTTACAATGTGAAGACTTCTATTTTATTGTGGATTTCGACCGACGTTTTCAGAACAATGAGTTTGGAAATGTTTTCCATATGAATCCATAAAGTCCAGCAATTTAATTTATTGTGGTATATCGAATTTCCAGTCTGTGGTCGGTGGTCGGTTATCGTTGGTCGGTGGTCGGTGACTTTGCAGTGGGTAGTACATACAACCAAATTAATTACAAATGTAAACTTACGTTTAAATATCTTAAATTAATCTAAGTTATTTCCACATTTATCTCCTGAAAATGCAATGTTTTAAGTTTTTTTCAATGGGCAATATGACCCTTCCCGGAGAGAAAGGGTTAATGTATAATTCTGTAACACATCGTCACATTTTAAATCATTATATACTAAAGAATTATACATGGTCTTCTAAAATTACATAATCTTAAACTAAAACATCTATGAAAGAAATTATGATGAAGCAACTAACTAAGAAGAAGAGTCAAGAAATGTTCTAAACCTTCCTCCAACCAAAAACATGCCATGGAAAATAGGCAGGCAAACTTTCGGTTAGACATACTGCAATTTCAAGCAAAGTAGTTAAATAGCAATGCTAGATATGTATAGCAAAGTAAAATCTGAGAAACACTTGAAGAAACTTTTAAAGAAAATGATTCTTAAAATTATATTCTAGACAGAAGAAGTACATGGACAGACAAGTAGTGCTAGCCGAGCAAAATGAAAGTCGTCGGATGTTCTGTACCTGGTGACCAAAAACATCTATGTTTGCAGGTCTGTAGCTTAAAACCAGGGAGGTGAAAAATTTTAAAATATACTTTAATCGTTGTCTGATGGGCCAACATAGGGTTTAGGATATCACCAAGTCATCTGTTTACCTTAGGTTTCAAGTCAATTTGAAGCAGTGACATTCATTATTTCCAGTCCACATTTTGACATTAAAACAACCTGCTTGATCCTATGCCGATTTGGGAGTTTTATCAGTGAATCTTTAAATTTTAATTTTAAACTACCAAGTCGCCATAAAATCAAACCTGTTGCTTTTAATGTCAAAACATGAAAAATAAACGACGTTTCCTCAAATTGACATCAAAACTCAGGAATTAGGGTAATTTTAACTTCAAGTTTTAGACAGATGAACATGGCCGCAATTGACTGGATGATATCCCAAACTCTAAGTTTGCCCTTCGGACGTCCATTAACGTACTATTTGAGATATGTGTTCTACGAATTTTGAGCTACAGCCCTGCAAATAAAGATTTGTTTGGGTCACCTAGTACTCTTTATCTCTACATGGATATCATCTCAAGCTGCCAATATTCTTATTTTTCGTGTAAGCAAACTAATCAGATCGTTTCTGAAAGCAGCTTCTGTGCTATATCAGATGCCGACAAAGATATGCATTAATGAATAACCGTGAGATCATGCCTCGTGTTTTATGTTTAAAAATATACCTATGTAGGCCATCTAATGGCATATGAATTTAAATCGTGCATATGCAATTTTTTGCATTGAAAATTTTCACATACCATATCATCTCAACTAAAGTTTGTTTCACACGACCAAAATAGAAATAGATTTCAATTAAGGTAAAAGCGAAGAAGTCCTTTAATCAAAGTTTCACAAGAATCATTTCTTTGTTAAAGCTTTTTAACGCAAAATACCCGAAGTGAAATTAAATTTAATCGACTAAGGCTTGTTTCTTCGCATTTCTCTGAGCCCTTTGATTCCACGTAATCAGAAAGTTTTCAACTCACCAGTTTAACTCCTAAAGCTTTTCCGTACGTCGTTTGCATTAAGTAGGATGATAAAAACCAATAAAATATTAACCAACGTATCATTTGAATTATTTACTCCACCGATCAATCTTTCTCAATCATCGATCACATTCTTTTTAAATAAATAATTTGAAACTATTTGATAAAAAATCCTATGCTCTTAACCTGCTCCCTAGCAGGGGAGTCCCGAGGTGGGAGTCCTGAGGGTCTCGACCCCCCGTCCTCTTTCTAAAAATCATGGCTTTTGCCCTAATTTTAGGAGCATTTTGTCACGATTTTGGAGGCCATGCAGCCCATCTTAACCAACTACGGAGGAGACAGTGCTTTATTCAGGGTTTTAAAAGCGTAAGAAAACAAGGCAAAAATTCCTACCCTATGTTGTTTGTCTTCTCGTTTTTAAACAAACAAAACAAATAAAACATTACAAGGTCTTAGCCCGACATCTATGAATGATATTTTCTATCTAGATGATCTCCCGTATAAACCATCTAGATGATCTCCCGTAAAAGGCAACCCCAATTTTCAGAAATGGCACCACCATATAAAACTTTTGGATTCAATACTTTAACATATAGATGTAGACAAATATGGTGCTCCATTCCACAGCATATAAAAAACTCACCAAAATCAAAAATCTTTAAAAACCGAATAAAAGATATGAAATCTTTCAATTGCACTTGTGATTTATGCAAACAATATATCCATAACATTGGATATACATAACTTGCAGTGCCACATGATAGTGTTATTTTCTGATTTATACTTTTTACTTATTATATACACCTTGGTTGGTTTTAATTAGCTTATACTAATATTGTTAATTTAGCTATTCTTTATCCAACTTTAAAGAAAGTGTTCAAAAAAAGAAAAGTCATCGACATGGGCGTTAAAATGAATTAAAATCCACATTTATGGAGGGGCAATATAAAGATTTATTATTATCTTTAGGCCAATATAAAAAAAGAGTATTGTATACCCTGTTCGTCAATTTCGTGTTGCCAATGGTTTTCTATGTTGCTGTTGTTGTTGTTGTTGTTGCCAATACAGTCGAGTCTCAATTAATTTGTTCGAGATATCGAGCAAAATTGGCAAAAAAAAAGGAAAAATCATAGAAAAACGAGATTAAATTTAATTTTAAAAAGAGACATGCTGACTTCTCTAGGCAATGAACCGTTGGCATAAAGTTTTGTCTAGGCATTCATAGTCATCAGCGCCAAATTTTTTTTCGTTGATGACAGTTTTGCTTTATGTTTCAGCCACGTTGAAACAGTGTTTATGAGAACGCCATACTTAGGTGCAATAAATTTGTTTGTCATTCCCTTTCCTATGTTTTCAATTTTTTCAAATAGCTTTGCATTTTTGAAGCACTGTTTTGATTGATAGATTTTTTGCGACATTTCTCTTTAAACTAGAAAATTAATGATTTCATATTTAATTTCAAAATTAAAAGTGAGAGTTAACGAGAGAAATTTGGTCAAGGGACCTAAAAATCTGTTCGAGATTCCGAAATGTTCGAGATACCGAGTGTCCGAGATACCGAGCAGTAAATTAGTATGAAGTCATTGCGAATGTCAAAGAGAGCAAGAATTTTGTTCGAGATGCCGAAATCTTCGAGATACCGAGTGTCCGAGATATCGAGAATCGACTGTATGTTAAATGGTTAAATTGACAATTCTGCTGGCATCATCTAAAAGGGGCCTTGATTGAACTCGCATTATCAAATAGCAGTAACCAAAAATCTGATAAATATACATTTTATATTTTTCGGAGAACTTCTAAAACACTGGTGGAGATTTAAATTTATAGAATGTGTTGTTCTCTAAACAATAAAGATATTAAATGATACATAAAAGCTACATGATAATGATAAGAATGATAAGATCTTAGAAGATTTAAATTCAGATCATGTACCTGTTGGTAAAGTGTCATAAATATTTAAAAACAAATACAGAAAAAAAATATCTTATGATACATACAATATATATTTGCACATGTTATTGTTGGTTTTTATTAATTGTTCTTAAACACTTCTGTTTTGTGAACTAAAATATCTCGTTTTTCGGAATTAATTACTCAAAAATGACCATAAATGAAAATAACGTTCAATTTCGTGTCTCTATCGCATAACAATATTAACAAACTATTTGATTATAATATATTAATGACCAGATAAAAGAATTTTGTCAAACAGTTAGGGAGTTGCTCTTCAACATTGTAGAAGGAAAGACATTCTTCTTGGTAAACCTAAATTTATCATCTTCAACCTAAATTGATTACTTAAAATATCACATAACTGTTTCATAAAAATATATTAATCACTTGATAAATAAATTTATACAACAATTGCTTTTCTTCAGAGTAGAAGGTGAAAGACACACTATTTGGTAAAACATAAATTTCTCAACCTCCTCAATTCTGTGTCTCTATTATAACACAATATCGACAACAAAATTTAATAAAGGATATTAATCAATAGATAAATAAATTGAAAACAATTTTGTTTCTCTACAATATTCTTCTTTTACTAAATATTCCAATAAAGAAAATGATAAAGAAAATGATCCAAAACGAAAAAACGATCTCTTCCTATAACAAGAGCTTACAAGAAAGAGTTCTTCTAACAATAACATGTTTTTCTTATGAAAAGAGATTACCAGAACGAGAGTTTACATATAACAAGAGCTTACAAGAAAGAGTTCTTCTAACAATAATATGTTCTTCTTATGACAAAAGATTACCAGAACGAGAGTTTACCTATAACAAGAGCTTACAAGAAAGAGTTCTTCTAACAATAACATGTTCTTCTTATGACAAGAGATCACCAGAACGAGAGCTTACATCTAAAACAAACGAGTTCTTCTAACAATAATGTGTTCTTCTAATGACAAGAGCTGACAAGAAAGTATTCTTCATATGATAAAACAGTACCAGAACGAAAAATTACCTACAATAGCCTAACAAGAACGAGTTCTTCCAACAAATATGTGCTCTTCATTTGATATGACAAGCAGGATGACAAGAGCTTGCGAGAATGTGCTAGTTCTTCTGACAAGAGATTATAAGAACAAGTTAGTTCTTATGATGCGAGCTTACAAGAACGTGTTTACTTCCCTCCATGAACAACAACGCCGCAAAGTTAATGCTTGCCAAATTTCAAAAAATTAAAAATTAAAAATAGTGTAAATGGACATGGAAACAATGAAAAACCTACCTTTAGGCCAATTAACCTTTTAAGAAAACGACGTGAGCTGCTTAATAAATTAATTAACTTACCGTAAACGCAAATGCTTCCTTGAAAAACAAGGGTAGCATGAAAACGAAGTTCTTATTCAGCAAGAATTAACAACAGCTAAATATTCACACCCATATCGTTTATTACTCGATCACAATAAACCAAAGCATCGCTTACCTCGAAGAAGATTTGTGAGATGGTTTGAACCAGCTGCTTGACAAAGATGTTTTCCTGTCGTTGTCAACAAAATATTCCTGTCTCAGCCTCCGTCGTATGAAAAATTTAAATCAAATCAATATTTGACACCAGAGCAGCTCCGTCGTCGCAAAACAAACTCAAGCCACTTATACAGACTAACACATAGCCAAACAAACAGTGTTTATCTATTTCCGCGATGGAAAACCAATCTCCACGATGAACTTTGAGGTTTTAAAAAAGGCTAAATTATCCTCAACTAAATGGATTTGTCAAGCGATATTTTGAAAAGCAGCTTGCTTTAACTGGGATAGCACATATTGCCAACATTGACATATTTGCAATAAGAGTAAAGCAGGTTGCAACCGCTGAAAGCCCAACCACTAAAAACAGGTGGTACACACAAGGGACCGACTGACTTTGTAAAACCATTCATCACAAACCATTCACTATTATTCTCTCGAAGTGTGCAGAATCAAAAGCATAAATAATTAATAAACAACTCTATTTATTACATGCTTCGCTTCAACTGTGCATTTCAACGCAAGGCTGCATTAACTATTTGTTCCAGTGTTAGGTGGGCACATATTCGCTATCGGTGGGCATTTTTACGGAAAAGAAGGCTATCTTTTTCAAGATTCAGTCATCTCTAACATCCAGTTATTAAACATTTATTTGAAAATATATAGATGTACAGAAAATGACGGTAATAAAAAAAAAATCGGTTTGATGATTATTTAGAACGACAAGATAATACGCATCAAAAGAAGGCTGCTCACGTAACGCTAAATTCCACCACATGGAGACCATTATCTTAAATCTCCTGGTCTCCCTGTCACTCTACTGTAATAAGCTGCCACTACGATATTCACTATTATGAACAATAACGACCCTCTCTCATCTACATGACAAGGCAAAAATATGTAAGATTGGCAACAAAATGGAACTTTGTAATTCTTAAATTTTTAATTTTTAAATTTTTTTTTGGGTCACAAGGGCGATAGACAGTTTTCTAGATTGGAATAATTATCGTGAAAGATGACAAATTAGTTACCTAACTTACAAGAAAATACACCACAGTCTATAGGTTCTTGAAGCAACCCAAGCAATGGGTAGTTGGTCTTCAAGTATTCCAAAACCAAACGATTATCATAGGTCTTCAAACAGCCTACAGCCCGACAAAAAATGTTTTTAAATGAAAATCATAAAACAACTAGATTTTGCAAATAATTTCAAATTATCCTTTGCAAAATCATACAAATAAACAACTGCTATTAGAATATTATTTTTTTAAACGATAACTAACCGACAAGGTCCTTTCACCAATAAAACTGAACACAATATGAATTTACAATTACTGATTTTTAAAAACAGACACAAATCAACAGTAAAAAGATTGCAGTTGGCCGATCGAGCAAATCTGACAAGGCATATCATTTTAATTTCCAAAATACGCTTAGTTTATTTAATTCATCCTTTTTGATCTGCAGCACCTGTTGTCAAGAAGCATGCAACACATTTTTATGTCATAACCCAAATTCCGTCATGAAACACCACCTACGTACACAACTTGCAGCCTAATGCATAAAACATATGTGAAAATACAACATGCTGAATTCGATAGTCGATAATTGATCATTACGCAAACAAAAACACAAAAGTGAACATCCATTAATTTAATAAGTTTTTTCTTACCAGTGAAATGCTAATACTAAAAACGCTAAAAACTGTCTTGCCAAGCCCAAGCCAAAGGCCTAGGCCTATCGTAGAAATATACAATAGAATAAACTTATAAATTCTTATTTTTAATCACCAATCTATGAACTAACTTCAATCCTGGAATCATGCATATTTCATAATCTTAACATAACAGGACAATGTCGGTCACACACATACAGAAAGTCACTTCAACGCAAATGATGTCGATGACACTACGGTGCAAACAGGACAGAGCACAGCACGAAACGGATACTGAATCTAAACTATATTCTTAATAACAGATACCGACAAAAGCATCTTCGTCACATTTTTGTGGGTGAAAGATGTTTAACAAGAGTTATAAGTAGAAATTTTGCCAGTTCTGCAGGGTAACATTTGGAGCAGGACGCAGCCCATTTCTCTTAAATGCTACCTTGAAAGATCACTTTAATCAAACGAGGTTAATCAAACGAGGAAGTCACGAGAGTGTGTTTCATAGTAGAGTCCGGTTAACTCTTGCAGGCGTTTTTGGATTTGTAGAGCCAGGAATGAAGTAAAACTAGTGATATGAGACTGGACGATGTAAACGAGAGAAGGCTGAACATAATCAAGGAGCGCCGACTGTACGTTTGCTATAATGTAGAATGCAGCAAGTTAATCTATTTTCACGAACAGGAGAGAAGGCGTGAAGACTAAAGAAAGAATGCAGGAAAAATGTTGGAGTAAACACGTTTGTAGTGACTAGAGTGTGTTACGGTGCAACACAGGCTGCGAAGGAGTGATGTTTTTGTGCTGCATGCGCAACATGATTAATCAGACACTGCATATTATACAGTTGGATGTTTTTTATTTTTTATTACATAGCAGTTTTGTCAGAATGAGCTTTTAGTTTTGATGAATGATGAGATTTGAAGATTTGAGATTGAACAAGGTTTTGGTTTAAGATTGAGAACGGAAAGTCATTGATAGAAGGTTAGCACTGACACAAAAGTTTTAAATTTAGCCTACGATACAAATTGTTTGATAAAAACTACAGGGAAGTGAGCCGATGGTTTTTTAAATTGAGATTGTGTTTGTTAGGCCAAACAAAGTTGTGCGAGGAACAGTAGTCACGGTTACATTTGAAAGCGAATACGGAATACGAGTTAAAAAGAAGAATTATTCTTGAAATAGAAAGGTATGAATGTAGTAGAAAGGTATGAATGTAGAAAGGCCGGTGGAGAGCTAGACAAATAAATAAGAATGAAGAATTAAGGGTTGAAGAATTTCGTAACAGAAACATAGCTCTCTCATCGAATCAACTTTGAATCATCGAATCATCGAATCGTTGATTGATTGAAATTTGAACAAGAAAATATTTGGATTAGTACAAGAAAGTATTGGGGTTTTTTTTATATTTGAATATAATTGAGTTGACTATTGATACAATATGAAAGATAGGAGAGATTCAAAGAATTGATTATGAAGAAGTGATAAATTAGAATAATTAAAGATTGGTTAAAATTGATTGATGTTTGGCTGCATAATAAATTTAGATGTGTGTAGAAACTTGTGGCTTTGTATTGTTTGTGTTGTCTGCTTGACGCGAGATACCTCCTGGGGTGCGTTTTAATTGTGTTCTTGTCTTTTGTGAGCCCAGAATCCCAGACATCAGCATAGCAAAGGTCTTGGTTATTAGATTTTTTGATTATTTGATTTTTTGGTTATAAAATCTCAAAATAATGCGATGAAGGAGTTGGAGAGTGCTCAAAAAATGCATTGAAAATGCAAGCATTTAACTTCGTAGCTCGTTGCAACTTTACTACTTTCATAAAAATGTTATTGATAATTTTAGCCTGAAAGTTCTCAAATTGGGCAAATATTCTTCCTTAAATATAAATTATTTGCATGAACTTAACTTAAACAACGTAATTTACTAAAAAAAAACATTTAGGACGTTTTAGGAATGGTTCGAACATTGTTTGGAACATTGATTGTTCAAAACTGTAACGACATCATGCAAGAGCTTTAGTATAGTACACTACCAAATAAAACGATATAATTTCTAACCTCTCTTTGATCCAATTCGCTTATCAGTTACTGATACTGAACCACATCTCAACTGAAATCTCTTCAACTCTCTCTCTCTAAATCTCCAATTCTACATCACACTAAAAAACACACAATCCCACTGAAGTTAACTCGTTACAGTCCAGACTTCCTTACAACACTTTAATATAACGTGCTTTAAATACACTGATTCTGGCTTAAAACTGGTCGCATCCCGTAATCCTTTCTCGTAGGCCAGTTAAAACTTCAGTTTGACAACCGTAAAGTTGATCTGTCATTGCTAGGAAACTAACGATGTCACCAAGCAATGAAGAATTGTTTGTATTTTTGTGGAGATTTTTGTGAAATTCTGTGAAATTCAAAGATCAAAAGTTAGCTGCTCGAGGCTGCTTAACCTGGAATCGTAAAGAAGTAATAGCCTTAGCAACGAATGTTTTGCGGAATTCAACAATTTAGCTTTCAGATAACACCACGTGCCAAAAAATATTTTTAATTAATACATTTTATTGTGTAAGATAATCCTTCCTATTGTAAACAACAATAGAGAATTAGCATTGATGAAAATTCCAGCCCACCAAAGTGAGCCTGCCAACTTGATTGCATTTACATGGGACATTTTAATCACACCTTTCTCGCGGATCTCACCAAGATGAGCTGGCCCACCTTTCGTGTAAGCACAAAGATAAATTTACCGATGATCGTACAGAATTCACAGATCTCACCTAAGTGAGATGGCCCACCTCACGTAAACAGGCCTCCATGTCAAAGACCTCCAAATAAATTAAAGAAATTCATTACTATTTTGCTCAAGTAAAAAATATTATGGCACAATTACAACTTTTGAGTTAGGTACACTTTTCAATAATTCTGTAATTCCGGCCAAAAGCATGTCTATTGTTACCCTGGGTACCAGACCAAGGGTAGTCCGTTGTAATCTTTATGATCATTCTGAAATTTGCAACAACCTCAAGCGATGGGAATGAAAAAAGGAAGATTTGACGATTCAGAACCGAGCAATAAGAAGTTTTTTTTTCTGGTAGTAGTAGTAGTGAGTTAAAGTTTGTGATTTTTTAGCACGCGCGTAGCTATCATCCGGTAGCATGCGCGCAACTAGCATTTTGAGAGGACAGGGGCTCCATTGCAAGTGAAAGGCGCTTTCTCCTCCGTAGTCGGATGAGAGGCCCAGCATGTCCGTTATCTGCCGCATAGTCTCCAAAATTAGGACAAAAATGCTTCCAAATTGGCCCGGACCCGTCTGCGGTTCTAATAGAGATTCTAATAGAGATTCTAATAAAGATTCTAAAAATGCAAAAGCACGCTCTTACGCAGCAACTACAAATAAAATCCAGGAATTGGACAGCAAACTCTAATATTAAAAATCTTAATATGAAACGCTAAATTTATATAAAATATTTTGCATAAAAATCGTTTCGTTACTGATATTTAACTACAAGATTGTTGAATAACAAGTTTACCTCTAACATCAATATTCTCCCAATATTCAATTAAATTCAATTACTGCTCCCAAATAATTTCTAAAACAATACATTGGTTTAACGCAAATTTTACCTAAGATCTTTGTTTTCTCTTCTTTTCCATTCATAGCAAATGAAAACTTACTTACTTACTTAGTTCCGATATTATACAGAACGCGCATTCTATCAAAGTTTTGTATTAGCTAAGCTAAATTAAATATGTTTTCTAATCGATCAGGTAAATAGCTGTTATCAAAAACCTAAGCTAAGATTATACTGTTAAGAAAATACTGTTGCACAAAAAACCGAAATAATTAGCAAAAAATGTAGAAAATTGACAATTTTGTTTTTCTGCCACAGGCTTTGGGAATTACGTTGTTTTTTATTGTCTTTGGTTTCACACCACCCATGCATTGCCACAATAAAATGCATGGGTGATGAGAAACTAAAAATAAAAAGCAGATGCATGCTTTGAAACGTCAAATAAATATATAATTAATAACATATAAATATTTGAATAATAATAGGTTAATTATACATAATTCAATAATGGGGCAATCAAAATATATTTGAAAAAAATTAATAATGTGAAATTTACATCTGTTATAATTAATTATTATTAATTATGATTAATTATGAAATTAAGGTTTCCTATCATTACATCAATATATAAAAAATTGAAAAAATTAGAAAGCATACACAAAAGTTCCTAAAGCCTGTGGAAATACAACAAAAAATATTCTGAAAAAATCTGGTATTAAATATCTAATTTAAAGTCATGCTAAAAAATATATCAAATTGTCATGATATATTGGCCAAAAATGACAATGTTTTCTGATTTGAATGAAGGAGCATTGAAAAGGGGGGTAGAGGAGTAAAGGACAGGGGCCCGCAAAATTTTGTACCTAAAGGTTGATTATTACTGTCCTGTGCCCTGAAGAAGTTAGAAAATTGTTGTATTTAAATATTGATTATTGCTGTACAATCCCACGATAAGGTTGATTGGGACCTTTGTCAAGTCAGTAAATGGTTGAAAGCCCATAAAGAATAGTCTTATGCATTGACAATTTTCATGCAGAAACTTCTATTTTATTGACAAAATAATGGATCCGTGATTTATGCATGGTTTTTTGCAAGATCTTAACATAAAATATTTAAGCAATTTGTTCATGTGATTATTTGTTAAAAGGGGTGTTTCCTTCATTTTCCATTTCCCTGCCCCTGGTTTGAACAATTAAAATAATTCACTTAAAAATTTTTCGGTTTTCAGTTAAATTGAAATATAACAGCTGGAACTAACTACACACTAAAAACTCATGAAATATATATCAGCAGAATATTAAAAAACATGCATATTTAATAAAATGTGCAATGAGTGGTTAAATGATTTCAGCTCTGTCTTTTTGTTATTTGTTAAAACTGATATTAAATGCTATTGCATTCAATTTTTGACAGTTAACTCAAGCTTTTTGGCATAAAAATATAAACCACCATGTATTTTTAAAGACATCATGTCCATTTCATGCACCTCTCAACTGCTTTCTTCCATTTGGCAAACATCTCCTCTCTTTTACTGACATCAACATTAGGGGTATATTTTGTCAATCCTTCCGTTTTTGCTTTTAGAGAATCCAAATCCCAAACATCAATGCCTTTGGCAGCACCAGCCGCAATAGCTGCTCCAAGGGCTGTTGTCTCTGGCATCTTTGGCCTCATCACATCAATACCTAAAATATCAGCTTGCATCTGCATCAACATATCATTGACTGTCATGCCACCATCAACAAGGAGAGACTGCAAAGGGATTCCAGAATCCTGGTTCATTGCATCAAGGATTTCTCGTGTTTGAAAGCATACAGCTTCCATTGTAGCCCTAACAATGTGCCCCTTATTTGAATATTGTGTTAAACCAATGATGATACCTCTGGCATCGGATTGCCAATATGGAGCGAACAGACCTGAAAATGCAGGGACAAAATACACTCCTCCATTATCTTGCACAGTTGATGCAATTTCAGATGTTTCACTGGCAGACTTTATTAACCCCAAATTGTCTCGGAGCCATTTAACTGCAGCACCAGTGATTGCAATGGAGCCCTCAAGTGCAAAATGAGTTTTGCTGTTTGGTCCAAACTTATATGCCACAGTTGTCAAAAGGCCATTTTTCGATTGGACCAAATCTGTCCCTGTGTTGTACAACAGAAAATTTCCAGTGCCATATGTATTCTTTGCTTCTCCACTCTTGAAACAGCACTGACCAACAAGGGCAGCCTGCTGGTCCCCAAGAATACCAGATATAGGAGTACCTTCCAAAACACCACCAGAGTTTATGGTGCCGTAAATTTCAGAAGAACTCTTGATTTCTGGGAGGATATGTTCTGGAATACCAAAAAAGCTACAAAGCTCTGGATCCCACATTTGCGTTTTCAAATTCATTAGCATTGTACGACTTGCATTTGTGACATCAGTATAATGCTTTCCATTGGTAACTCCACCAGTCAAGTTCCACAAAATCCAAGTATCCACTGTACCAAAAAAGCAACGTTTTTCCTCGACAGCTTTCCTCACGTTTTCGTTGTTGTCAAGAAGCCATCTCAGCTTCACAGCACTGAAGTATGTCGCCAACGGCAAGCCACATTTTTCTTGCAAAAACTCTTTTGAGTTGTTTGGTGTTTTCGAAACCAAAGCCTCAACTGTTGTCCCTGTCCTCGCATCCAGCCACACTATTGCATTGCTCAAAGGCTTGCCAGTGAACTTGTCCCAGACGATGGTTGTCTCACGTTGGTTTGTAATACCGATGGCCTTTATTGCATTATAATCAATGCCCTTTTTACTCGCTTCTTCGAGTGTCTCTTTCATGCACTCCAGTGTCGTTGAAAGCAATTCTTCGGGGTCTTGTTCACACCATCCTTCAAATGGGTGTTGGCTTTTTATCTCTTTCTGTTTAAAACACAACAATTCCCCATTTTCAGAATTAAAAAGCAAAAATCGCGAACTAGACGTACCTTGGTCAATAGCTCCAATGATAGAGGATTTATCATTTGCACTGCTGCTACTTGTGCTAGCCATTTTTGTAAATCTTTGGTTTAAACTTTTTGCTTTTTCGTCTGTGTGATCTGTGGACTGTTGCTGTGCTGTGTCTCCATCCACGTGGAACAGCTTGGTAAATCTTGATCAAAGAATAAATTACACTTCCGGAATGATGGCGGCTCATAGCAATCGGTGTAACATACGGAATTAGGAACTGCGGAATTAGGCGTTTTAGTTTCATTTTATCGAAAAGACTAGCAACTACAATAATTTACGACAGAACTTGAAAAATGGGCATACACCCGAAACGTCATTATATTACAAGAAAATTATTCAATGGTCTTCAATTTATTTTGTTCACATATTTATCTAAATTACAATTCGAAACCTCGCGCCACCTATCCTGCGTGCAGACTTTATTTTACCTTTTTACTGCGGAGGAGAAGAAGGTAGAGAAGCAGAAAACATACGTCATATTTCAAAGAAATGGCATTCAAAATAAAACGTGAAGGCAATGTAAGTACACTTACTGTGTCTAACTACCCATACAGAAACGCGAGCTGCTTGAATTAAAAATGATGTAATCAATAATGTACACGATCTAAACAACAAGAATCCAAAACAAACTTAAAAAAGAGTTGCCAATTTATTTCAAAATCTAAAAAAAAAAATACATTATTTTTTATTCATGTTTTTTGGGTGTCTTAGAATCATCGCAGAAGATTGATTCATGTCCCTAAATCTAAGTTAATCTTTCAAGCTTCGTTCTGCGTTATTTTTGTGGCCTGGTAACAAAATGATTTTGCAGAATAGCCAAGCAAACGGAGGAACATTTCGTGATCCACTCGGAATATAGTGATTTTTGACATTTTTTCCAACTTGCAGTGAGAATGCAACTATACATTTAACATTTGTCGGCTAGCAGAACCTAAATTGCATTTGGAGGGTAGGGATGGGGTTAAATTCTTAGCTACAGTAAAGGCGTAGTAAATTTCAAAATTATATCGGCGACCCTGGTTATTTCTACGCATGAAAATATTCTATAAAATAAGTTCAGAAACAAAGCCAAACAAAAATATTTAGTTTATCTATGTTTGACAAAGTTCTCTTTTTTTGCACGTGCTATTAAAGTAAATGAACGGATATAAAAGTGGCGAAACACCAGGAGACTGGGCAATCTAAATATAGATACAGCTATTCCT